>OU427011.1:1657191-1704691 GCA_911387935.1 Dolichovespula saxonica
TGAAGTGAAAAACAGAATGAGAAGAAAGAAAAAAAAAAAAAAAACAAAAACGTGAACTACTACTTGTATTTCTGGTGACCTAGATTGCATTGATTATAAAAAGACAAAATAAATGTATCCTCATTTTTAGGTCACAAATATTTATTACTTGTCCTTTTTTTAATTACCAATAGACCTCTCATTTCAGCTCTCTCATCTTTTTTTTTTTTTTTTTTTTTTTTCTTATAGCATTTCATGAATGGCACTCAGATTCCTTTGCTAAGAAATATTAACGCGTTTCGTTATTCGTGACAAAACGTATTTTACATACATATCTGCGTGTAAAGTTAAATTTAAAGGAAAAGAAAAAGGAGAGAAAAAAGAAGAAAAAGAAAAAAAAAAAAAACAAGAAAAAAAATCCTCCTCTCGCTTGTAAAATCTTCCTTCCTCGTGAATTAGATATATTATAGATCGCAGCGCAGGACATTGATGATGAATATGCATTTACGCAATTGGTAATTGCTTCATACGTGTGATGTCATTTGTGAACATAAAACTTGTCTCTCGGTAAAAAAAATTAGTCTAAGCGATATATGTCGATATATTTTCACTTTATAAAATTCATTTTTCAATTTCATCCTAAAAGAAAAAAAAAAGAAAGGAAAAGAAAAAAAAAATATATATATATATATATATAGAGAGAGAGAGAGAGAGAGAAATTGTGCATTGCTTGATATACGATTCGTACTATATTTTTAAGTTCCTCTCTTCGATCATGCTTCATTTTCTGATTTATCATTCAATCTCAAGGAAATATGTTTTCATTAATTGCGACGACCTTAGCAATTTTAGTTTCTCTTTTTTTTTTTTTTTTTACTTTCATTCAAAGAAAATGCTTCATTTGCGACAGGATTATCATTTGTACGTTATTAATGCTGTTTTTTTTTTTTTTTTTTTTTTTTTTAACGATTTAATCGTTCCATTAAGAATCAGTGATTGTTTTTTACTTTTTAAGAGATTTCTCTGAAGTAAACTAATGTGTTATTTTCTTTTTTTTTTCTGTTGCCAAATATATATATATATATAGAGACGTTTGATTAATTTATTATCGCAAAATTTTTTTGTTATTCGATTATTATGTTATTCCTGATCTTAGATCTGAGGATATTAATTTAATTAAGTAAGATTAGAATTGCTCGCCTTTTACATTGATTATTGATTATTATATAAACTAAATATGGCAGAAGTACTTACCTATTTTCAATGCATCACGTCAAAAATGGTTGCAATCAGCGTTTAATCTTTCAGATAGTAAAAATTAATCATGGATGTTTCTTAACACTTCTTATCGTACATAAGGAAGCAGCACAGTTTGTATAAAATGTTAATGTTGAGTTAATAAATTGTTCCAATGTATAAAAACGTGCATATGTTTGTATTCCCGCTTTAATGTTACTTTGTTTGTTACTTTGGCAATCTCACAACCATATAAGGGAACGTTATAAGAAAAACGTTGATGATTCAATGAAAAAAATTCGGTATAAAAATTGAGATTTATTTATGTTCTAAATACTATTTGTAAAAGGTAATGAAAAACACGTGAGTAAGTTTTTTTAAAAATATATTTCATAAAGGTATTTTTAATTCATTATAATTCAAATAAAGAAGCTCATCGATTAAAATCAACATTCAACATATAATATACTTTGATCATAGACAACCTTCTGGTTTAATTTTAAACAGCAAACATACTTCTTGTAGTAAGTTCTTCAAGATTTTAGCCTGGTCCTCAACGCTCTAAAATAATTATGTTACGTTTAAATAGATGGGGAAACAAATATAATGCTCATAGTACAAGATTGGATTATTTATATACTTACGTCGTTAAGAGAGATTGTTGGTATAAAGGAGATTCGTGGCTTAAGAGCATTCGTCAATTCTCCATATCTGGCTAAAAGTTCTTTTCCTTTCGCTCCGGAATAACATTTGGAAATAACATTGGAATCCACATTCATCTTCTGCGCACAAATTTCCATTATATTTTCTGGTTCTATATTATTTTTAATCATGCAAGATAAATAATTCAATAGAAGTGATTGATCTTTTATGAGCTCGATGGCACATGCATGTATCATATTTCCTTGGCATTCAAGTGGTCCGTGTTGGCACTTAAATTCATAAGTATGATCGTTTTGTGTGGTCTAGAATATAGAAATGTTTTATTATTAATTTGATCGTCGCTATTATGAAATGTTTTATTTTATATAATTATAATATTTAAGAATATTGCTTTACCGTAGCTTTTCCATAAGGTATCAATGTGACCTGTACATTTTCCTTTAGTTTCATATAAGTTGGCAATAAATGATATATGAAAAAACTTCGTGAATCTGGACACAGCGTCTCGTAATATACTGTTATACGAACTATTTCTTTCTCATTAGCTTCCTTCTCTATTACCATTGGTTCGCCTACTAAAAATTCTTCCATTTAAATTTAAGAAAAATAATTTTTCACCAAATAAGTATTCACACGTAATATGTACAAAAATAAGTTTTCTTTTTTTTTTTTTTTACCTTCTGTACCATGATTTTGCACAAACGATAACCATATTTTTGAAGATTGCCATAGAACTATAATTGTAGTAACAATCAGCAATATTTTCCATCGTAAACTGCCTAACCCCATTATCTAAATTTATTTTCTACGAATACTGGAATATAAAATTAAGGATAAAAGGATATTGTATGCATATCCATATAATTCTACGAATAGTAACTTACCAGTGTGTAAGCGTATCCATAAAGATTGAAAACATATAGACATTATTTTTATACCTATTTTAAAGGTCCATATGTTGATATGATGTTTTAGGATGACACCATGCACAAATTCATTTCTTACTGTAAAGATCGAGAACAACAAATCTTTTGTCAATTAAACAATAAATAGTAATACTCTGACAAAATTAACACGTACTCGTTTAACTTTATTATTTATCTATGGTTCTGATAAAACAAGATAAAAAAATTTTTTTATCTTTTTGATGCAGTTAAATGCATTATTGCACCTTCTGATGTTTCAAGGAAACGTATGAACGTTAATTGGCACGTATTCAGGTATAACCAAGAAAGGAAAAAATTTGTCATCAATCTTGTGACAAACATTCAAAAGATATAACCTCGTACACTAATCGATAAACTCAGTATAAGTTGTTTCATTGTAAAGATAGCTTTACGATCATTTTTATTTCTTCTATTACAATTGTTAATTCGTCTAATAACGCCGTAGTTGTATTTTTCTTTCGCTGGGTGGCGGTACAAAAATCTACCGATGCATGCCATTTTAATAAACGCGCCAATCGTTTACTTTATTTAGATATGATATAACTCGTACGTGTCGTACGTAAGTGTATATCGATATTTTGAGTTTCGATACTTTACGATAATGTGTGTGTACATGCGTGTTTACAGCAGTTTACGGATTCAATCGAATGTCTGCTTGAGTTGATATGCGTTGTTCGACATAACCTATAAGAGATATAAACACAGTGAATCTTTTAAATAATTTTATTAATTTCATCGGTTCTATAAAATAAAAGAACAGAAATAATAGAGTTCAAAGAATTAGGGTATTCGTAAGTGTAATTATTTTAATAGTGTATAATATAATATGGAGAAGGATCGGAAACCACGTGTATTATTAGAAGAGTATGGCATACCAAACGTAAGTTAATAGAAATACGAATTATATTATTATTGAACTGTTATTATATATTGTATTTCTTTTTTTTTTCAGATGGCAGAATATTCTTACGAACCATGGAGCCTACAAAAATTTAAAGAAGTAATATAAATGCGTTATGTATAACAGTATCTTTCGTATGAAATTTCAATGCACAATTATTAATTCATTATTTTTTGTTTCTTTTTGTAGACTTTCAGAATAGAGATTGTAAAGGAATCTAACGATGAAAGAGAGTTAGAATTTGATCTTATTGGTTGTCATTCCTCGCTTGCGAATGCTTTACGCAGAATACTTTTAAGCGAAGTACCGACTATGGCTATTGAAAAAGTTTTTATATTAAATAATACCAGTTTAATTCAAGACGAGGTATTGGCACATAGGTAATAAATAGATATGTATTAAGTTCAAAATCAAAATTACGCGTATTAATACAAATCTATTAAATATATATCTATATAGGCTTGGACTTATACCTCTAAAAGCTGATCCTAGATTATTTGAATATCCGTCTACTAATGAGAAAGATGAAAATGAGGTTAGCGATCAGGACACATTAAGGTATGAGATGAAAGTGACGTGTTCTTGGAATCCACAGCCACCAAAAGACTCTAGACGGCCAAATGACATATATAGAAATAATAATGGTAATTATAATTTACCAATACATATAATTTTTCATAATATTTCGTAATGTGATATTAGAGAGAAGAGAAGTTTCATAATTTTGTTTCTTTAGTTTACAGTAGAGATATTAAATGGATACCGATCGGACGTCAAGCAGAATTATATCCTAGAGGTACAGAACAATTGGGTGTTTTGGAAGGAGACATTTTAATATGTAAAATGAGGCCAGGGCAAGAAATTCATGCATTTATGCATGCGGTAAAGGGTATTGGAAAAGATCATGCAAAGTTCTCCCCGGTAGGTATGTAGTACCCTCTTCTTTCAAAATTTCTTATATAATTTTGATATATTCGAGTCGTGAAAGTTTATGTAGAAAGTTGAAATAATTTTATTCCATATAGCTACCGCCTCATACAGGTTATTACCGGATATTCAAATAATAAAAACTGTAAGAGGAGAAATGGCTCAACGTTTGAAAAGTTGCTTTAGTCCTGGCGTTATAGAAATCGTAGAACGTCAGAAAGGCGATCCAAATTCACGAGAAGCTGTGGTTAAAAATGCTCGCTACGATAGCTGTTCGCGAAATGTTTTCCGTCATGACGATTTGAAGGATTGCGTGCAACTAAGTCGAATAACAAATCATTTTATCTGTTAGTTCTTTTTAATCCATCTTAAATTGGTACAAAAATTTCTTTTGCATTTATCTATATGTTATTTTATGTTATTTACAGTTACCATAGAATCTGTTGGTGCATTACCATCGACCATATTATTTACAGAGGCAATCAAAACATTAAAATCAAAATGTAAAACATTTATAGAAGAACTTGAAAACCCGTGATAATAAATTTCATATCTTATATTGTAAGTACAAAAGAAAAAAGGGAAATGTTTTCTTATAAATGATTTATTGTCATTAGAACCTCATACATTACAGGATTTCTTCAATGTTATTTGTACTTATTGTTACAACAAGCATGGAACATTTTTCAATATTATAAAAAATCGTTGTATTTTGAAAGACGGCAGTAACATTGATATAATCGTGCATATTTTCTTCAAAGTTATTTACATGAGAATATTGATAGGTAAAATATTATATGAAAATTTAGACACTATTAGTCATATGTATCAACATTTTTTTTTTTTTTTTTTTAAATTTGTATATGTACTCTAAAACATGAGGCAAAGAGAAATATTGTAAAGTTATCATCGTATGCAACACACATGAATTCCTGATCATTAATGATAATATACAATATAATTTGGAAGCCTTATCGATCATTATTATAAACAGTTAGTTATATCAAACATATGGTATCTTTAATATTTTCATGAATAATTTAAATGAAATTAGAGCTCAAACACAATTGAAAGAAACTTTGATTATAAACAAGGAATATTACAGAATGGAGCATGAGCTTTTTTCACGAAAGGGATTAGACTTCTGCGATGAGAAACCAACCAAGAGACAATCCTCTTGTTCGTGTTCAGTAATGTACTTCATAATATCTTCAATGGCTTTGCTCACCATTATGCGCTTGATTGCAGCCTCACGGCGCAATTGCTCCGTGATCATACGTTGCTGTTGTAGGTTTGTAATCACCATGTCCATAACAGCTAATATCCAAATAAGTTAGGCGGTTGTGACTTTGATAATATTGAAATACTGTAAAAAATAAAAAGAAAAAAAAATAAGGAATAGCATTTAGATAATGTTGTCAATTAAGTAAACTTTTCATTGCAATTTTTACAAAGGATTAATTACGATAGGAAACTTACTCTCGGTCCTTTCAATGATACACAAGAAATCTCTGAGAAAATTTAATTCTGAATATTCTCCGTAACTCCTTGTCAACCGTACCTCTTTAAAACTGTAAAACGATCTAAATAGGAAACAGAAACTTAAGAAGAGGAAACCAAACCCTACATACTACAAAGATATGACGTATATGATCATTTATTCTCCCGATGTATATAACCTACCACGGAGGTTATATGACAGTCTCACTTCTCATTGGATACAAATTTAGACCAATCGGATTCAATCTCGTAACTTTTCTTAAGTAACTGCTTGAAAAATTTTTTTATACTATTAACAATATACCTCTACTAATCTATGAATTAATAAATTTGTTTAAAGGTGAGGAAATCATTATTAAAATATTTTTCGTATAACGAAAGTAATATTTGAACTGTCAATAGCGTTGTAGTATCTCTCCTTGATATATAAAGTTAAAAAGAAAAAAATAAACAAAGAGAAAAAAGTAATTGAAAAAATTAAAAGGTCCGAATAATGCAATATTATAAAATATTATTCGATGAATATATATCGATGACATATATTATTTAAATTTTACGATCAGTGAAACTGATTCTGCCATTATTACGCATAGTAATATGTGTCTTGTGTGTTTCTACCACCTGCAAGACCTGTAGTACCGATAAACACAGCCTCGTCGTTTGGCATCGACATTCCCGCGCGCGCTGGTCTCTTCCTAGCTTATTTATTCTCCTTGCATGAAGTTAGATCGTTCTTTGTCGGGAGGGCGTGAGTTTTACACGACAATCGCGCGAATATTAACGTGACGATGCCGAAAAGAAAGAATCAAGCACTAATAGATTCTGAAAGTAGTGGCAGCGCATCGGAAAGTGGCTCCGATTTGGATAATGTAAATAATATATAACCTTATACACAAATAACACATTACTATCTTGTCGATATTCTGTCATTTTATCTTTCCAAAAGGGAACGTTTTTATTTTTATCTATTGAAAATGTAAATCAATTAACTATCGATAATTTAACCCTTAGACGAATTGTTAATGCATTTGTAATATTTTTCACCAAGGAACAATGCGATACGTCGAATGGTTTCTCATAACCTACTTCACGATATGCTTAGTATCAATTTTCTTTTTCTTTAGTCTCCTACCAATTATTGAAATAAACTAATGCTTCTTATTCCAATGTCGATATAAGGCAAGCAACCATTTTATATTTTATTGTTTCATAGATTATGTGACTTTTAGATCTTCGTATACGTTAGACTGTACTTTTTAATGTATGCTTTTTTCCTCACACACACATATATATTATATATATATACATATACATATATATGTACTTATTATTGGCGACGCTTATTATTGAGAATATACAGCATGATTACTGTGTAGTTTGATCTATTCTTAAAACAAATATGCAAGATAATAATCAAACGAAAAGTATATAGAATTGTCCGTTTGATAAATATCTTCATAAATGTAGGATCTATTGTCACTTGCCAAGAAGAAGAAAGGTAAATCTCAGGATGACTCTCAATCCAATGATGACAACAATGTTGCCAAGAAAGATGTCAGGCATGATTCTGATACGTCAGATTCTGACGACGATTGGGGAGCGAAATCTGGGAAGACTAAAAAGAAAAAAGCGCCGACTAAAAGAAGTAAACGAAAGATGACAAAGTCTAGTAGCGAAGATAGCGGAAGTGACAAGGAATCGACAAAAGTTTCCGAGCCGGAGGAAGGTATGTTACATAGTTTAAATTAAATCGTGTATTTCCAAGGGACAAAGTTTTCTTTGTATCGAAATAAAACCGTTTTATTATGAAAGGCGAAGTCTCAGATTCCGATGCAAGCGTTTCGGATTCCAGTCAAGAGGAATTCAATGACGGTTACGATGACAAATTAATGGGAGATGCGGAGGATCAAGCTAGACTAGCACAAATGACAGAAAAAGAGAGAGAGCAAGAAATATTTAAACGGATAGAACAAAGAGAAATCATGAAGACTAGATTTGAAATAGAGAAAAAATTGAGAATGGCAAAGAAACAAGAACTAAAGAAGCAAAAGGAATCAAAGAAGAAAGAAAAGGGCATGGAGGATAAGAAGATAGACAGAGCGCCTGATCCCAAGGAGAGAAGTAAAGATCGTAAGAAGACAATAGAGGAGAAACAAGATAAAAAGTTTCACGCAATGTCTTTGCTGAAGGCAAGACGCGAAGAAAAGAAAGAAAGAGGTAAGTTTTATTATCCGATGAAATATATATTATATTGTGACCGAGTTTAAAAAATCGTATGACGGTGAGTAAGAAAAGAGTTTGTACGTTTATTTTGTAGAAGAAAAAGAGAAGCAACGAATAGAGCAGCAACAGCAACAATCAAAAGATATAGAAGAGGAGGAATTGGAAGATGATCATAAAGGAGGTGGGAATAAGACGAAGTTGAAAGCATCGGATATTTATTCGGATGACAGTGGCTCTTCGGACAGCGGAGAAGATGAAACGAGCAAGCCGGCGTCTCATCAAAGATCATCCTCCAGCGAAAGTAGGGACTCGGATTCGGATAATGACAAAAAGTTAGTATTCTCATCGTGTATCTGCGAAGCATTTCGAAATGGAAATTATTCTAATTAAACCTCTTTCTAAACATTAGATCCGTGACCAGTAACAAAGCCAAACCGAAAAAACCATTGTATGTCAGTACTAAGGAAGACTTGAACAAGATCAGATTATCTCGTCACAAAATGGAAAGATTCGTTCATCTTCCGTTTTTCGATCGTGTTGTACAAGGTTGCTTTGTCAGAATCGGTATAGGGAATAATAACGGCAAGGCGGTTTATAGAGTGGCAGAGATAAGCGGGGTTTGCGAGACCGGTAAAATCTATCAATTGGGTGGTACAAGAACGAACAAAGGATTGAAGTTGAGACACGGTGCTCAGGAACGTGTATTCAGATTGGAATTCGTATCGAATCAAGAATTTACAGAATCCGAATTCTTCAAATGGAAGGAGACGTGCGCTTTGCAAGGTATATCGATGCCCACGTTCGATGAGGTGGAACAAAAATTGAAGGATATTAAAGAGGCCTTAGTATACGAATTCAAAGAGGAGGACATTGAGAAAATAGTGAGAGAAAAGGAAAGATTCAAGCAAACGCCATACAATTATGCTATGAAGAAGGCGCAATTGATGAGAGAAAGGGATGCGGCCAATTGCAGGGGAGACGACGAAACTGCGAGTCGTCTCAATCAGGAATTGAGCGAATTGGAGGAGCGTGCATCTGAGTTAGATAAAATGCGAACGGCGACGATATCCAGTATCTCGTATATAAATGACCGTAATAGGAAAAAGAACGTCGAAGAAGCGGAGAAAGCCATCATGGTAATGTCGCGCGTTAACATTCTCGATCCGAGATATTTTTTCTTTTTTTTTCCCCCACACACATAAAAAATTCCACTCTCGTAACGCGTGGTATTTCGAATTTATTAGGAGGAAATAAAAGCAAACAAGGGTAAGAAAGTGGACGATCCGTTCACCAGACGTAGTACAAAGCCAAGGATGGTTTATAAACCCGACGATGAGGATACTCCGACTGCGACCGGAGCGAACGATAAGTCAGGTTCTCAACAAATTGGTGACTCCATTTCGACTGCCAATGAGAAAGAAAATGGTCAGGAAGTAAAGAAAAAACAAAGTACCGAAGATCTGTTCAATGCTCATGACTTCGATATTACAATAGATTTAGAGGTACCGATCCCAAGTAAGTCATTGAATACACATTTTTGACGTCTCGTTTGATCACGCGTGGAAACGATTTCTGGAAGAATTTGTTTCTATTTTCAGACAATCCTGTTAGCGTTTTACCGAAACCCGTCAGTAATATCAAGGATACGGGGCCTCGTCGTTCCTTAAACTTAGAAGATTATAAGAAGAAACGTGGACTTATCTAACAGTTTATTTACCTTAGACTGAATAATCCTGAAGTTAATTTATCAACGTTATGTTATAATAACCGATATAAATATCTTAGTTATTTTTTGTCGCTATTGAATGAAGGACAAAATTATATAGTATTGCTAGTTGCTCATCGTAATGATTATTATTATTATTATTATTATTATTATTATTATCTTTTTAAATAATCATAGAGAGAGATCATGTATATATATATATATACATATACATATATATATATATATATATATACTTGTTATTATTGAGAGAAAGATGTCTTAGTAAACGTGATGAGAGGCTGTCGGTATTATCATAAGAATACTTTTCTTGAATAATAAGCTTATATAAGTACTTAAGAAAAAAGAAAAAGGAAAAAAAAAAGAATAGTAGATAGCATTACCATTTGGATGTTGAAAGAAAAATTCTTGATTCCACTTTTTCTTTTTTAAATGTCTCTTAATGAATCTAGAAAAGTTTTAGACACACAAATACAAAACACACACGCACACACACACATACACACACGAGTATTCATTCTATAACTAGACGATAAATTTAAATGAAAACGATGGAAAAAAAAGTGGCAAGATATTTTATAATAAAGATATATAGGATCAAGTGTCCTAATATTTTTCTTGTAAGTACTCATACGTATACTCCGCTACCGATTAATTATATATTTCATATTATATATAATTTCCTCCCCTTCTCTCTCTCTCTATTTCTCTCTCTCTCTCTCTCTCTCTCTTTCATGAAATTTTTATATTATTCATAATAGAACTTGTAATTATTCCACTACGAGATACTACATATGAAACTTTAGTATAAATAGCTATTAAATTTAATAGTGCTACCATGCTATAAATTGTATAATCTTCCAATGAAGATTTTGTATAATTCTAGTAATTATCTTTATTATTATCATTATTATTTCTTTTTTTTTTGGTGTGTGTATATGGCATTGATATTACACAGATGTTATTAACGTTAACAATTGATGAAACGATTAAAAGGATGACATTTTTTTAAAGATTTTGTAAATAAGTTTTTAATTCAAATTTTGTACTCGAAGTATTATGCCATCTTGACAATTTTGTTTTTTCTTTTTTTTATTTTTTTTTTTTTTTTTTTATTAATAACGCTATGGTAATATTTCGGACTTTTGTTTTTTTTTCTTTTTTTTTTTTTTTTTTTTTTTAAGTGCATGAAATGCTTAAGATAATCGAGATTGATGAAATGCAGTAATGATCGAAAATTGTTGCTCTTAGGAATTACTTGTGAAAAAAAAAAATAAAAAAGAAAGAAAGAAGGAAAGAAAAAGAAATTGTATTATTGAAGAGAATTATTTTTATCACATTATCTACATACAAAAATATAATGATTGAATATCTTTTTAATATGTAACTATATTCAAAGGAACATGGTATCTTTAATAAAGAAAAAAAATTCTCATATCTTCAATTAAAGTTTTGTACCTCGTCGAAATATGATTACACCAGTGCTCAATGCTATCAATGAAGTTTGTAAATATCATGGAAATGGCAGAAGTTTTATAATTATTTGAACATTTCCAAACTATATTTCATGAATTGAAATGAAATAGTTTCTCTATAAGATCATTGAAAACATATGGCACGTTGCAAATGCGTATCAATTTAAGGATAACGATATTGTATTATTACAAATATCCAATGTTACTGATTTATTGTAAAAAAGAAAAGAAAAGAAAAGAAATTCTGTTTATCTATAAAAGTATTCACTTTTGTATATGTATAGGACATACGCATCTATATATCCGCATATATAATCAATGGCTGTGTAATTAATTCTTTAACTGTTAGCAGTAATATTTGTGTTCGATTGAACTTTATTTATTTTTTCTTTTGTTAATTTTATGATAACAAATAGTACTGAAAACTATGTCAGTAAGATCAAAATTGTTAGAAAGAAAAGTCAACATTCTTTGAGAATATCTATGCTATGTTTTGAACACGGCATGGTATTGAAAAATAATAATAATAAATAAAAAAGAAAAAAAAAGAAACAACAATAACTATACTCGTACAGTTAAAGGATTAACATTATATAGACAAATTTTTAGAAACACTTCTATCTTATAGCTTTTGAAGGAGTGATTTCTTATCTGTATAAGTTTTGTAGGAAGCAATAAAAATAAATATATATACATATATATATATATATGTATATATATATTTGTAGAGAGAAAAAGATCAGAGAAAAATGATTAGAGGATCTTGAATATATCTTTAAAACGTACTCCAAGATAGATACGCTATATACAAAATGCTGTAAAATAAGTCTTAAGTTATAGATCTGTTAGGAAGACATACGATCTAATTGTTCATAAAGTTTTTACATTTAAGTGAATAACTTTAATTAATTGGAATTTGAAGGATCTGCAATTTACTCTTGTACAAGTTAAAAAAGAATGATCTTCGTAGACCCTTTGTCTCATCCGTACGTTTATTATTTTATTTAAAAAATGATATATATATATATATATATATATATTTGTTAAAAATCACGTTATTCGGATTTATGTAAACGTTTTGACATGAATTAATAATCGATGATCTTTCATTCGGATTGTAAAATACTGTTCGACTTTATAAATCGTATTTATTAAGTATCACTATCGTTAAACGCTATTAAAAATTCGGCGTCAGTATTATATTAATATAATCCAAAAAGAAAAACGGCATATAGAAATATTACCCTGTTCATCCTTTACTTGCCAAAATAATAATAATAATAATAATAATAATAATAATAATAATAATAATAATAATAATAATTATAATTATAATAATAATAATAATTATGATGCTAACAACAAAGAAACATGCCGTTATAAAACACATATAACAATGCATTTTGTTACAGTGTCTTTTTCTTTTTAGGAGCGAAGAAAAGTTGATGGGGGTTAGGGTAGAGGGGGGCCGCGAATAAATTCATATTTCGCGGCATCGACTTTCCCGCGCGAATGCGCGCGCAAAGATGGCGTCAAGCTGCGCAGTCGAGAGGATCCGATAGAAGAGTCGTGCGTACGGGTCGTTTGCACGGCGCTGCCCATATAAGGTAATTTCCCCACGTCCCATGCGCCGATTGGCTAAGTACGAGTGGTACGTCCTACCGATGACTAATTCCAATGAATTCCGTGTCATCGGCCGCGCTGTGCGATCGATCCGACGAGACGACGAGGCAACCCGACATATATATATATATACACCATATATATATGTACACCATATATATAATACACCATATATATATATATATATATACACATACGTTTACCTCGTTCACAGATCGATCTCCGCACGAGATCCAGGAACGTAATGGCTACGATGCCTTGCTTGCATTTACAAAAATTAATCAGAGAGAGAGAGAGAGAGATAGAGATAGAGATAGATAGAGAGAGAGAGGACGTATGACATTGGGAGTTTTCATCGGACGAATGAAAAATATTCGACACACACACACACACATATATATATATATATAGAATATATGTGTGTGTATGTGTGTGTGTGTGTGTATTCATACTTTTAACGATATTTTCTCGGGACGATGAGGCGCTGCCATTCTAACGAACGGTCGAACGCGATTTTTCTCGTCAAATTGGATGGATGGTAGAGGAACGGTAGAAGGTGAGAAAAGATAGAGGATATAAAAGGGAGATGGTGAGAAAAAGGTAGAGAGATAAATAGATAGATAGATAGATAGATAGGTTGGTAGGTAGATAGAAAGAGAAAGAGAGTGAGAGAGAGAGAGAGAGAGAGAGAGAGAGAGAGAGAGAGAGAGAGAGAGAGAGAGTTTTCGCAGTTGCACGAGAAGTAGACGCAACGGGCCAATCGAGACTTATCCGCCAATTGGAGTGCGCGCGCGCAGGCGTAGGAATACAGGATTCGTGGAGAGGCGAAGAGCCATGGCTGGAGTGGGAAAGAGAGAGAGAGAGAGAGAGAGAGAGAGAGAGAGAAGACGAAGGAAGAACGCGCTCGCTCGTTCGTTCGTTCGTTCGTTCGTTCGGTAGTGGGAGAGGGAGTAAGAGGGGGAAGAGGGAGGCCTCCTCCCTTCTCGTTCCTTCGTGTGTCGCGACCCCCGGCGACTGGACACACTGCGCCTTATCCAGTTCTACCCGGAGCCGAGGCCACCGCGAGTGTTACTTTCGAGTCGGGTCGAGTTCGAGTCCTTCGTTGCGCGATTCCTAACCCACCACCGCTTCTCTTCACTCCTACACGAAAAAATGGTAAATATTATCCACAAATATATATATGCGTGTGTGTGTGCGTGTGCGTGTGCGTGCGTGCGTGCGTGCGTGTGTATGTGTGGGTGGGTGAGTGATTTATATATATATATATATATATATATATATCATATATATGCAACAATAATAATAATTATTGTAATAATTATAATAATAATAGTTTTAGAAGACTCGCGATAAAACGATCGTGCTTGCACGAGGACGTTGAAGGTTCAAATCGTATTTTCGATATAAACGTTGAATACCGTATAATAATACACCTCTCTCTCTATCTCTATCTCTTTTCGTCGTCATCGTCATCGTCATCGTCATCGTCATCGTCGCGTAGTCGTTGTAGTCGTTGTAGTCGTGTAGAGACCGATTCGCTTTTGTGGTTATGGCCGCGGCGGACGCGCCGCCGCCGGTCGCCATTTCTGCAACCGGCGGATATAATATACTCGCGGACAGAAAACCATTCGCTCGATTTTATTCCAGCTCTCCTTATTCGAACGCGGTATTAATGTTTCTCTTTCTCTACCTCTCTCTCTCTTTCTCTCTCTCTCTCTCTCCTTTCTCTCTCTTTCTCTCTCAATCCTATCTTTATGTTACTTTTTCATAAGAGAACGAGATATATTCGATTGATTTGTAAACTCATCGAGCAAGCTCTCTTTACCCTCGACATTGGGAGGTTAGGGGAGGCTGCTCCTCGTTTATTCTGCCGGTCGTGGTCCAGGCGGGGGTTCTCTTCTCCCTTTTTTTCTCTCTCTCTCTCTCTCTCTCTCTCTTTATTACCTTTCTTTTCTCTCTCTCTATCTCTCTCTCAAAATCCTTTCTTCTTCGTCTTTCTCTCTCTCTCTCTCTCTCTCTCTCTCTCTTGCTCACTCAAAAAAATTTCTTCTTCTTCTTCTTCTTCTTCTTTTAGAACGATCGTCGGATTCTCCTTGAAATAATAAATGTCGAATTAGAATCTTTCGAAAACACGTAATGGTGGTGGTTACCGATCGGCCAATCGTATTCCTCGGATTTACTTCGATAGCATTTTTTTTATTTTTTTTTTTTTTTCAACCGATCGATCACTTTAAAATAATATATATATATTATCTATTCGTGAATTTTTTAATGAAAATTTTCATCTCGCCTTTCTTTCTACGTTTCCCTATCGTTAATTCGTTCTTCGTGATTCGCGTTCGTTGCCATCTCTTGTGATATTCCTCCCCCCCCTCTCTCTCTATCTATCTAGTTGATTTTTGTTACGTACTTGGCCAAGCCGAGAGCTGTCATTGAGTTCGCTGAAGCGATTCAACGAATCATCGAGGACGAGTCATCGACTGTATCTACGTTTATTGCTATATTTATATATATATATATATACGTGTCGCGTCGAGTGATTATTCTACGATAAAAATCTTTCGCGATGCGACTTTATTCTTCCTTCCTTCGTTGCTCGAGCGATGATTATATCGCACGATAAAGAAACGAAGAGAGAGAAAGAGAGAAAGAGAGAGATGCACAGAAAGAGAATGAAAGAAAGAAAGAAAGAACAGATGCGAAATATCAACACGAAAAAAGATGGATGTCGTCGTACCGTTAACGATATGCAAGCCTCAAACGAATCGAAATGCGATCGGTGTGCGTTGGACGAGTTTGTAAGACGATGAGGAGAGTACACACTGTGGGTGTAGAAGAGTGGGGAAGGGTATGAGGGGTATACAGAGAGAGAGAGAGAGAAAGAGAGAGAGAAGTATTCAGTATTGCCGAACGTTTCGCGCGACCATTTTCCCTTCGCTTCCTCTGATGCTCCTCCTCCTCTTCCTTCTCCTCCTCTCCTCCTCCTCCTCCACGTCGTCCTCCTCCCCCACCCTCCTGCTACTCCTCTCCCTCCTTCCTCCTGCTCTTATGGTAGCCTGGATATTTTCAGACGCGTACGAGACGCGGCGAATAGAGCCGTTCGAGAAAAAGAGAAAGAGAAAGAGATGGAACAAAGGTGGGACGAAGAGAAAGAGAGAGAGAAAGAGAGAAATGCTCGACGCGTTTTGACATTTGGAAATTATGCTTTTATCGATATATAGAAACTTTGGTTCGTTTCGTTTTATTTCGTTTCGTTTCTTATCAATGTGTGGTTTGTTTAGATATCGTGAAAGTCTCTCTCTCTCTCTCTCTCTCTCTCTCTCTCTCTCTCTCTCTCTCTCTCCCTACAGGAAAGTAATGTGCGGTTTGAAAAATCCGTTACGGTTGATAATATATAATCCGAAAAGAGATATGAAGGAAATGGCGGGATATTTGAATGACGTTAAAACGAAGAACGGTATCGGAGATCGTTCGTTTTATTTTTCTTTCCTTTTTTTTTTTTTTTTTTTGGAGAAATTTCTTTATTAGTTCCGAAGAGATCTTTCGAAGGAAAGAGAGAGAAAGAGAGAGAGAGAGAGTGAGTTTCAATTTGGATCGTAACGCACACCGGCACTACACACAACTATTATTATCGTATTCCTATTCCAAGAAATTCTTGCTCCGCCAAAATCTATTTTTCTCTGTCGCCGCGCCGTGTGCTCTCTCTCTCTCTCTCTCTCTCTCGCGTGCGCGCGAGCGTTCACTCGCGGTATTTTGTTGCTAGTGAGAACGAGTGCCGTGTTTGTTCTCTCTTTTTCTTTCTGTGTAAGAGACTGAGAGATATTGAATTTATTCGACGTCGATTGACATTGAAAAGCAACCAGTAAAATGGTTCCTCTGAACGATGACTTTATTCCTTCTTATCCTCTTTTTTTTTTTAAGAGGTGAGGTTTTCTTTTTTTAATTTTATAAATCATCGAAAAGGGGGGAGGGGGTGATGGTGGTTAGAGGAATTTTGTAGTTTTATTCGATCACGAGAGACGAGCGACAAACCACGATGACGAAGTTGGTAACAATGGAGGGAAAAAAAAGGGCGCGCGTTGGTTGCTATATAAAAAAAAGAAAAAAACTTGTTTCTCCGAACAGTCGATTTTTCATGGTCGAGAAATGTGTATCTATTTTCTTATTTACTCGGGATGAATGACGTGTGACAATGAACTAGAAAACTCGGATAGAGGGAAGGAAAAATTCGTGTCTACGGGCACCCACCGTGTATAAAAGGAGGTCGACCGTATCTCTCTCTCTCTCTCTCTGTCTCTCTCACTCACTCTGTCTTGTGCCGGACAGTGACTCTCAAAGTTCACTGACGTCCCGACCGATCGGTTGATTAGTTCATTGCTCAATTGCGGCTTCTCTCGTATTAATTTAATGAACTGCGAATTTTCTTTCGCCATTCTAACCTCTCTCTCTCTCTCTCTCTCTCTCTCTCTCTCAATTATTTAAAACTTTTAATTAGATTGCGTATTTTCGTTTAAAAATTCCAAAAACGTATTTCTTGTAATTCTTTTCTAACTACAATCTAACCTATTTCGTACGTTCTATTTTATATAACTTTTCCTCCCACAATAATAGAATAATAGAAAGATTATATAAAGATATCTCTCGTTGCAATCGTTATACTATGAAATTGAAATGGTTTCTAGGATGAATGACGTTCTCCGACGTGTGAGTTATCTTTTAAATGGAATACGTGTGACGAGTCTTGTTCGAGTAAAATTTTTAAACACGTCCGATGAATAGTTCTTTAAAGTAATACCACGCTCGTCAAGTTGTTAAAAGATGGCTCATGAAAAACATAAATATATTCTAGTCGATCGAACTCTTCGTCGTTATATATATATATATATATATATATATATATATATATATATGTATATACACGGTAACGCACACACCCAGGATAGATCAATCGTTTTATTAGATCGCTTTTATTCGTTCTGTTCTTCTTCTTTTTCTTCTTTGGTTAGCAGTGACACACGAAATAGATGTTTAAACGACACGACACTCACGCGAACGTTTATTTAACCATGGAATCTTTCATAGCATAGCAAAACACTGGAATATTTTCGAATAGCATATGACAAATAGAGACCAATAGGATTTACATTAGACGGCAATATATATATAGTTATATATAATGCAATTAATTTTTTTATTTCAACAAATATCAATCCTATGTTACGTACATACATATTACACACATAATGATATTGTTAACAAAAAAAAAAAAGGAATAAGTAAAATAATCGATGCATCGATATTCGAGATATTTTCGATAAATATTCGATATATATATATATATATATACACGAATTTAGATCCGTGACATTGTCCTTATTCCGTTATCATCGGCTATCTTCGGTCGAATTCGTTAAGCCGGTAGAATCGGAGTGGGGATAGAAAGGAAGATGGTGGAGAAAGGAAGAAATGGGATGCACGTTAGAAGAGATTGTAAGATTATTATGGATAGGAAAAGAGGAAGGATAAAACAAAAAAGAAATAGAAAATCGACGGAGTGCAAGTGAGTTATATGACGAATAATATATATAACACGCACCACGTTTTATGTATGTGATTAGAGAGAAAGAGAAAGAAACATCTAACGACGCGCACGCCTCTGCTTTGCGCGTGGTGAATCATCTTCCGTTTGACCTTGCGTCGTACACGCACTCTTACAAACACGTTACTCTCTTCGTTTATACGTATATATATATATATATATATCTGTGTATGTAGCATATATATAAGTTGGTACATAAGGGAAAAGAGACGAAGACACGACGACATGACGACGACGTGGTCGAGGACGTGGGGCTGAGGGGACAGTTGTTCGTGTAAAGGGCGTTTACAGTACGTTCTAGAGGGAGCCAAGTGTATTCCTAACCGTAGCCGTAGCACGAAATATCGACCGAGGAAGGAACTGCATCCCAGCGTGCACGGATGTATGCTATACGTATGGTGTATGCATGTGTGCGTGCGTACGTGTGCGTGTCTCCTTCGAGCGTGCGTTTATTATCCTTTTGGTCACACCACCATAGTCGTCATACGCTTTCTTTTACTTCTTTTCTCTCTCTTTCTTTTTGTTTTTTTTTTTTTTTTTTTTTTTTAATTCGTTTCATATACGTACTTCGTATTTTTCTAAGGACAGATATTATTCGTGTTAATTCATAAGCCGGTACATAACCTATATTAGCGATATAGCGCGAAACATTTTTCTTTTTTTCTTCTTCATAGGACACACAGATATATCTTCTCGTTATTATATATACATTAATCGGCGCGTAATACATTATCAAAGTAATATGCATTTATTTTTCGTAGTCATAGTCCAAACACTTTTCGTATTTCTTTTCAATTTATTTTTTGTTTTTTTTTCCTTTTTTTTTTAATTTAATTTAATTTAATTCGATGTAATTTTATCTTTCTCTTTACTGGAATAAATAGATATTATTCTTCTGTCGCAAATATATACATGCATACATAACCTACAGAAGATAGTCGTTCTAATCTTATCTCGTGATTTTTCTCGCGATGCGTATGTTATTCAGTTCTATTCTCTTTTTATTTTCACTTGTAACGGACGAAGTAGGTGATTTTATTTCGTTTATAATTGTTCGTAAGCCGATAGATTATATTTAGAATCCTTCGATGTTTCATCGGTACATTATAATTTTTTTTTTTGTATGTTAAATAGTGTGTATCGTCGTCGTCGTCGTCATTTAACTTATTCGTTTCTTTTTCCTTCTTTTTTTTTCGATTCGTATATAGGATCGTATCGTTAACGAGTCTTTTTCTTACAAAAAAAGAAAAAAAAAGAACACAATTTGTATACGTCAATTTCGTTTCAAAATTATTATCGGCAGAAAGGAAAAACGTCAACGATGTCATCGAATTCCTGAAGACGTTCGTCAGAGAAATTCGAATAAAATATAAACGTAGATTGATTTGAAACCGGATTATTTTCGAATTTGTTTTTATCAAATATATGTTATATATATATTTATATATATATACACACATACATCATACATATATATGGAGTATGTAATAAGTTGTAAAGGAGAATAGTACGCGGGCGCGTAGTCAAGACAACGTTAGTCAAAATCATTCCCGTCGATGCCTTTCGAGGAGATCAATAAGTTAGTTTCTTTGATTCGAAGAACCAATATATAGTAATATATATCTTTGCATTGCAATGTCAGACTTGGTTATAGTAGTTGCTGCTGCTTGCTTGTGGCACGAGGAAACAATGCAAGCTTTTATTGTCTCTCTCTCTCTCTCTCTCTCTCTCTCTCTCTCTCTCTCTCTCTCTCTCTCTCTCTCTCTCTCTCTCTCTCTCTCTCTCTCTCTCTCTCTCTCTCTCTCTGTTTTTTAGTACGTTGGTTGTGACTCATTCCTACTAAATGACACACGTTAGCAGTCGAGAGAGAGAGAGAGAGAGAGAGAGAGAGAGAGAGAGATAGATAGATAGATAGTGATAGAGATACTTAACGTCGATGGAAAGCCAACGTTTATTCAAGAATAAACTCCCATTTTATCTTTTTCTTTCTTTTTTTTTTTTTTCAAACAGTTATCGTTAAATTAAATCGAGATAAAATTAGAATAAAATAAAAGAAAGGTGTGTTCGAGTGTGCGCGCGCCCGGACGAAGGTGTGTGTATGTGCGTATAGGTTAGATTAGAAACGAGAAAGCATATTAAGGCTTTGCATTAACGCCTGTAACGCAACATTTCTCGATCGTTTCTACGATAATTCGAGAAAGCTTATTTCCAAATCGATGATTCTTTTTTCCTTTCTTTTTTTTTTCTTGCGTTCATTCTCTCTCTCTCTCTCTCTTATCTCTTCGCTTCGATCGGGATCGAAAAGAATTCGAACCTTTCACTCTATATTTTTTTTTTTGTAAATATATATATATATATATATACATATATACATACTTACGTATACATATTATACTTATGTGTATATATATATATATATATGAATGTATTTATATATCTTTTGTTTACCCAAAAGTCGCGAGAAATCAGGTTATACGAGAGTATGCAAATTTGTTATGAAAAATTTCGAATGTTGCTTAAGAACAATTTTAATCGTCGATAAGCGTATCGATCTACCTTATCAACCGATGATAAACGCCTACGTAGAGAACGAGGAATTACTTTTTTAAAATTTTGTATTATTATTTTTTCTTCTTCTTTTGTCTTCACCTCCAAACGCACGTTCGATCCATGAACAAATTATCACGCATTTGACATGGTCGCGTTAACTTCTCAAAATTCTTTTTTATTTTTTTACTCTTTCCTCCTATCGTTCGTGTTCTTCCTCGTCGATTCGCGCGAGAGGGTATAACTTTAGAAATCGAGAATCTTCTCTATCTCTCTCTCTCTCTCTTTCTCTTTCTCTCGTTTAGAGTCACCGATGAATATTCCTCCCGTGCGTGGGAAGTATTTATTCCTGTAACGTTCGAACCACATTTTTCAACCGAGATCTCTTCGAGCTTGAAAATTGCCGTTCGATCTTAGCCGAATTTTTTTATCACGTTATATGGATAATCTTTCTTCTTCTTCTTCTTCTTTTTTTTTTTTTTTATCAATGACGTTTTCTCCCTGAACATCCGATCGTCCGTTAAATAAGCAGTATAAACGCGGAACATATACGTTCGTTCTTCTCGCATTTCAAAAATGTCACGTTAATGTACAGATAATACTTTTCGTGATAGATCCTTTCTTTCTTTCTTTCTTTTTTCTTTTTTGCCGTTTTTTTTTTTGCCACATAATTTTTCAATAACGTAATAGCGAACTGAAACGATTTAGCAATTTCAATTCGAAAACAAGTTTCTCTTTAGCGAGGGACGAACGGAGTGTGCTCAGGATGTGGATATCGACACCAACAGGTGCGCTTCATTTATATAAACGTTTTCATGTCCTCTCCATCTATCTATCTCTCCTACTCAGTCAGTCAGTCAGTCAGTCAGTCAGACAGTCAGTCAGTCAGTTATGCAACTGCAACTCTTGCAGTCTTTTCTACTCGTCGATTTTTTTCCATCCCAAATATGTTGAATTTTACAAGATCGTAAACGTATTTGTATTTATTATCTACATTGAAAAGATATGGTACATATTTATAATATATATATATATATATATACTTATAAAATACAAATAACATCATATTACATTTGTATGTATGTATATATATATGTGTGTGTGCGTGTGTGTGTATGTATGTCTATATTATATGCGTCATATAAACGTATGACTGTTGTTTGTTAGAAAGAAAAAAAAATTGGAATGAAATCTAAACAAATTTTGTTATTTGTCTTCTTTTTCTTTTTTTTTTTTTAATATTGCTTTAATTTTTTTTTCCCTTAGGCGTCAGGAGTAACCGTGGCGGACGTCTGCAAGACGACGTACGAAGAAATAAAGAAGGACAAAAAGCACCGATACGTGATCTTTTACATCAAAGATGAAAAACAGATCGACGTCGAAGTCATTGGACCTCGTGACGCGGCCTACGATGCTTTCCTCGAAGACTTGCAGAAAGGTGGAAGCGGCGAATGCCGTTATGGTCTATTCGACTTTGAATATACCCACCAGTGTCAGGGTACTTCCGAAGTAAGGGAAAGGGTTCCATTTTTTCTTTTATTTTTTTTTTTTTATTTTATGTAGAGAAAGAAGAAAGAAAGAAAGAAGAGATAATACTTTCATCATTCCTTTCCTTTTCTTTTAAATAAAAAATGATATATAAATAATGGATATAATAATATTGCAAACTACGGTCCAAAAGGAACGATGACTCATATGACTCATATATATATTTTTATCTAAATCCGCTGTACGTACATGCAAATGCGTTACGAGAAAGCGTTCAGTTTAAATTTGAGTCAACGTGTAGTTTATAGTAGTCTTGTTATATAGAGATAGAGATAGAGATAGAGATAGAGATAGAGATAGAGATAGAGATAGAGATAGAGATAGAGATAGAGATAGAGTGAAGACATGGAAGAATAATAAAATTTCTTTGAGTGGGGTAGGGAACATAAAAGAAGAAACCTTTTTAAGAGCGAGTAGGTTAGAAAAAGATAAAAAGAAAATATAAAAGAAAAATACACGAAAGAAAAAGGTAGATCGACAATGAAAAGTTTTACACGGTATATGTTTCTGATATTTAATTACGATTAAAGTGAGTGATCGTAGTCGCTTGGAAAAATGTTCCCGTTATCAAAGGTTGTTCTTATCGTTCTCTGTCGATGAGTGACATCGTTGAATCCAACCTAATCATTCTTCTTCACTTATTATGTGAATGATGATACCTAATATACGTTCTTTGATTTTTTTTCTCTTCTTTCTTTCTTCTTAATTCACAATGTTTATACATAAATATATACATATATATATATATATATCTGTATATGATAATACATGTTTTGTGCGTGCTCTTGCGTGCATATTATTTTGTAGGCTTCCAAAAAACAGAAACTCTTCTTGATGTCGTGGTGTCCCGACACGGCCAAAGTTAAGAAGAAGATGTTGTACTCGAGTTCGTTCGACGCCCTTAAGAAATCATTAGTGGGCGTGCAAAAGTATATACAGGCGACGGACCTCTCGGAGGCCTCCGAGGAAGCTGTCGAGGAGAAGCTTCGAGCCACCGACAGGAATTAGGAGTTGTAATAAATAAAACTCCCTCCTCGAGTGTGAGAGTTCAAAACAATCACTGCAATTTTGAGAGAAATCAAGCGATAAAAGTAAAACACAATCTCCCTTCCCTAATAACAAAAACAAAACACTTAAAAGAAAAATTACACAAAAAAAAAAAAGAAAAAAAAGAAAAGAATAAGAATAAGAAAAGAAAAAATAAATCAACATCAAGGAAACAGCAGCAGCAGCAGCAGCACCTTAGCATCAGTAGCAGCAGCAGCAGCAGCAGCAGCAGCAACAACAACTACAACTACAACAACAACAACAACAACAACAACAACAACGGTACACAGTACACACAGTACACACAGTATATACAGACGCTCAAAATAATGTCGTCGAATGTTCTTGCGCTAAAATACGCACCGCTTTATTATTGTACCGTGTGTGTGCGCGTTTTAGTCGTCGTCGTCGTCGTCGAGTGTGGTGGGATGATAGAGCGTAAATATTTAAAAACGTGTAATAAACGGGGATCTAAATTCAAAAACGAGGAAAAAAAAAAGTAATAAAAGGGAATGATGATGATGATGATGATGATGATGATGATGATATTTAAAAGAAAAACAAAACAAAAAAAAAACAAAAAAAAAAAAGAGAGATAAGGAAAAAAAATGGATGAGGGAAAAAAAGAAAAGGAAGAGAAAGGATACGCGAGGAAAGAAGGAACGAAATAAAAAAAAAAAAGGAAAAAAGAATTAAATTCGCCCTCCCCCCTCCCCCCTTTTTCGTACTACTGCGGACGGTTGTGTGAATTTCTCCCGATATGATAATATTAATATTATACTATTATTATAATAATGAATAATTGTAAGGTAATCGCTGTAAAAGAATAAGGAAAAAAAAAAAGAAAAACAGTTTACAACCAAACAGTCAACAAAACAAGCAGTAAAAGGATGGAAGCATTACATTTTTGTCACAGGATGTATAATGTTTAAATTAAATTCATTTCATAATGATTATATTTTTCCCCCCCTCCGCCCTTCCCACTTCCCTCTCCTCCCCTCCCACCCGCCTTATCCACCTCCCCAACGAGAGAAGGATATTCGAAGGTGGTCGCATGGACCCCGTTGTTTCCCTTTCAGTGTGATCTCTTTCTCTCTATCTCTCTCTTTTCTTTATCATCGACGGAGACACGATGTCCGTACAGTTTGCGTGTTTGTTACGAGAGAGAGAGAGAGAGAGAGAGTTCGTTTGCAGTTTTGTTTGTCGGATGAATCGAAATTAGGATGATCAAAATTAGAATCGACAGGTGCGCGCGTTTCGATCTCTGCTGGTCGTTGTCGTCTTCGTGAATCAAATTTCTCGCGATCGCAATTTTTGTAAGATTTTTCTTTTTGGATGATAGATTGGATTCGATCGAGGGATTAAGATTTTTTTTATTTTATTTTTTTTACGACCGTAGATTTTTCGAGAAACATTATTTTCTTTGTTAAAAAAAAAAAAAAGTACGTAAAATTTTCACGCAAATAAATTTGAACTTAAGTAAAGGCCCGCTTCGAATCTGCGACGATTTGCGAAAGCGCAGTGGCGCCACTTAGCGTCGAACGGACGAAGCTTCTTTAGCAAATTACGCGCCATTGAACGAACGGAGGACGAACGTTCGTGAAATTTATTTAAAGATGTTCGACAGTCTCTGTAACAATTCGATTCGATCGTAATAAATCGCGTGTAATGCGAACGGTTTCTGAAAATATTTTTCTTTTTGTTTGTTTTTTTCTTTTTTTTTTTTTTATACGATTTACAGATACGTAAGAAATTTTTTTTATCGATCAACGGTTCGCACAAGTATCGAATCAACGATAATCCTCAATAATATCTTCGCCGTGCAATATCGTCAACGACGTGGAATTAAAGTCGATGATAAGATCAATTTCTGTTTTACCGTCGGTTAAATAGATATTTCTTTAGTCGTTCCTCGCGCTTCGGATACGTTAACTCGATCGTTGTTAGGTTAAGCAAAATCGAGAACGTATGAACTTCAAGTGAGTTTACGCGTCGATGCAATAATGGGTGCATATTATTGGGAATTTGTAGTTTCGTGAACTTATATGGCGAACTTATATTATTCAGAAACTAATGTAGGAATGGTATAGGAACTTATGGATTAGGATCTGCCGTTAGAAGTCACTTATGCTCACGTACGTATACAATCGATTAAAAGATTTCGTTGGAATTTTTGTTAGATTAGAATTAAAAGTTTCTTCTCTATCTTCCTTCCTTTCTTTTTTTTTATTCTTTGGACCGAGCTACTATCCGCGGAAGTATCGACGGGATTATTGATATCGTTGGTAATTAATTTTTGTTCCGCAGCTGGTAAACGACAGTAGACGAATTATTCGAGGATAATTTATAGGACACCGTAATAGTTATTCGTCTTCGATAACGTCGTGCTCTTCGCGCAATATAAATTCGTAAATAAAAAATTATCGTGGAATGTATATATATATATATATATATATTTTTTTTTGGTATTTAATTAAAAAGAAAAATTTCAATACGTTCCCATTTATATAAAATAATTATTTTCATTTATTTTTAGCGGCGTACAAGCGATTTTCGATTAGGGTCGTCTTCTTCGTACATAAAAGATAAGAATAATATAATATGTTCCGTCGCTATTTTACAAATTAAGGATATCAATCGTAATCGTTCGATGTTATTATTTGCGTATAGTATTAATTCGCAATTAGCAGAATGCCCGTCGTTCTATGCAAAAACTAACGAACTTACTTATTGGTTACCTCGTCTTGCACGTTTTTACAATTAAATCGGCTACGTTTACGCGTATACAACCACACACACGCACGCACACACACATATTTATATATAATTTGATTTTAATTTGTACATACAGTGCAACAGAACTAAAAAAAAAAAGAAAAAAGAAAGAAGAAAAAAGAATTAAGAATACATAAAAATGTCCTCACGTATCTATCCTAATGTAGGATGAAGATCGATCGAGCTTGCATGGATTATGTTTTTTTCTTTTTTATCTCTTTCCCGTTTATTTTTCTTCTTTCGTTTTTTTGTTTTCTTTTTTTTTTTTTTTATTCTTTATTTCCTTTCCCTCGTTCCGAAGTGTGCATCTCGACGATGTTCCTGTATTTTTTTTTGGGTCCCTTTCCATGGAAATAACGAGACGACAAGTTTTTTTCCCCTCATAGAGTGGCCCCTTCGTGGAACGACCGTCTATAATCTCGTAATCGTGAAAAACAAGGAAAAAGAAAGTATAAGAGCCAAGCTTTTTTCTTTCGTCAGGCAGGAGCATCCATTGTTATCCGGATTGCTTGATTGTTGAGACATCGAGGCCATTTGTACGACTACGTGAATCAAAACAAAAAGAAAAAAAAGATTATATTACAATTTCATTTATAATCAAATTTATATATGAGATTTATGTATGCAAGGGTGTAATCTTTTTTCTTTTTAAATAATAGAAATAATAATAATAATAATAATAATAATAATAATAATAATAATAATAATAACGATAACGATAATGATAATGATTATGATAATCATTAAATCATAAAAATAAATAATAATAATCGATAGGTAATAATCATAAATGATAAATATCGTAAAGATAGCTATAATAGTAATACTAATAATAATAATAATAATAAAAATAATAATAATAATAATCGTTATACCAGTGTTGATCTTCTCGTCCGGTACTATATCGATCGTTTTGTAATAATCTTCGGCATCTGGAGCTACAAAAGAAAAAAAAATAGATTCGTTTATATTTTTTTTGTTTTTTTTTTTTTTTTAATTCTTCAATCATACTTTACTTTTTTAATTATTTTTATTTTTCTTTTTTTTTTTTTTTTACTTACGAGCACCTTCGGTAGCGAATCGTATGACTTTCGATGGTCTGCTCGAACCGTAACGATTTCTCGATACAACGAAGGCCTCGTATTGGGTGGCCTCGGCCAATCCGGTTAAATTAAAGGATCGAGCGTGTACCGGACCAATCGCGTTGCTTCCGCTCGGTATGTAAAGTTTGTGCCACTTGTAAGCGTGCGTAGTCGTCGTCGAAGTCGTAGTCGTCGTTGAACTCGACGTGCTCGTTCTGTACGAACCCTCGTGAACGTACTTCTGTATTCATCATCGAGTGAATATCAATTATATAAATTGGATACGGGAGGGAGGAGGAGATGGAGGATCGAGTCTATTATGGTTATGGCGAACGATAAAAACCTCCTCCTCCTCATCCTCCTCCGTAGTGTAGTAGTAGTAGTAGTACGATACGTATACATATAACGTACATTTTCCGAACGAACGTTACGATATACGACGACCTTTCGATTTCCCTCCTTTTCCTCCCAAGGTTAGTGTCTCATACAATTTCTTTTCTATTTTTATCGTACGTGTAATCGAAAACAACGGGGATTGGGGGCGGAGAAGAGAAAAAAAAAAGAAAAGAAAAGAAAAATATTCGTCGCTTCGCGAAACGCGAGGAGGGTTTGATGGATGTAAATCATTTGTGGGACCAATAACGTCTTTTCGACGTTAAAATTACGATCGGGTTTTATCGTTTCGCGAGATATCGATCGCGATCCTATCGCTGTGTTCGATGAGATCGATACGATCCTAACCCCACCCCCGCCGTCGCGCGCGAATCGACGAGCAGAATTCTATCGATATGGGTATTTGAATGTAAATATTTCGTGTAACGTAAATTATGTTATAGAAATGATTAAATTAGGTTTAATATCAATTTTCGTTGTGTATATATATATATATATATATATATATATATATATATATGTACGTGAGTACACACGCACGTACATTTATATATTTTTTTAGGTTAGAATTTTCTTATTAAGTTTCATGAATGTATACGTATATATATATATATATTATATATATGGAATGCTTACCTTGTACTGACGAAAAGAGAATTGATATTCAACGATAGGAGTATAGCAATCGACCTCCCAAATGAAATTATACGCGGTCTTCGATATGCTCTTAGCTTCTTTGAAAACCGCAGGATTCGCCGCTCCTGATAATTCGATCGCGGCCTCGGTTATTCCCAAGGAATTCGATGCTCTACATAAGTAAAATCCATAGTCCTTAGTTATAACATTCCTTATTACCAAACTGTGATTATGCCCAATACTGTGCTTCACTATTCTCATTGAATGGGGTACCGTCTTGTTCATGAAGTACCACTCAACCTGAAATATACATATACACGTATACATATATATTTATATAAAGGGTGTATAAACTTTATAACTACATCTTCTTCTTTTTCGAATCATTTATTAATATATATGTATATCTTTCCTTTTCTTTTTTTCTTTTTTAATTTATTTCTAAGGGTTTTTATTTTCGATTGTTCGAAGGTCGATAAAACAGATCGCGACTCTATTTCGTCGGATAGAAACCCCAAAAAAGACACACACACACACACACACACACACACACTGTCTCTCTTTCTCTTCCTTGTTTCGTGTAAAAAGCCAAGCGTAATCCTCTCGGACTATTTTTCCTAAAGGTAGAACTATCATGAGTCACGTTTCCAACGAATCGATTTGTCACGTATTAGCGGCTTTAAGGGATAACTTTGAGAAATTGCTTTGCGGCTCGAACGAAGCTTTTCATTTAGTTATATACCTCACTGCGAATATAGTTCCTTTTCCTTTTTCTTCTTCTTCTTCCTTTTCGCAAGAAAAATTGAGAGAAAGAGAGAGAGAGAGGAACGAAAAAGCCTTCAACTTAATCTCGCAAATACTTTGATCTTTCGACGATATGACGTCGGAACTGGTAAAAAAGAAAAAGAAAGAAAGCAAGAGAGAAAAATATATATATAAAAAAAAAAAAAAGAAAAGCTCTCGCAGAAAAACAAAATGATATGGAAGGAAGAGAAGCAACGTATTTTTATTAAAAAAAAATTATAACACCAAAAACAACTCACCTCGGCCTCGGGCCAAGCGATAACTCTGCAATCCAATTGGGTTCTAATACCGGGCGATGCATGAACCCACGGCTTACGTACAATAATTTCTGGCTTATCTGTAATCACATTGGGACGATTGATACAATGAGAACGTTTCTAAGACGATACCTGTTAATTATATCTGTACATATGTACGTTACGTCCGATTCATAATCGAGGGACGACAATGATTGGAATGACTCGATCGATAAAGTAGATTATTCTTCTTCGTCCGCTTGACGATCATACGCGTAAACAATAAACAAATTAATTATTTGCATAACGGCATTAAATGTCGTACACGTAATGAGAACAATTGCCCTGTACCCCGTACACGTGCATATGTATTTATATATATATATGTATATATATGCATACATATTTATGCATACATATGCATGCATGTATGCGCATTATTCGTACATACGTACGTTCGAATGGAATACTAAGGAGACCAATGGACCGCACAAGCAATTTGCTAATTTAATTATAATCGTTTTACGACGCACTCGCTAAAGTCGAATATAATTTTGCATGATTGCATATCCGTGCAGTAGCGCGCACTAAGGCGAGGATATAATTAAAGTAGCCACGATTCTCGAGGATAGAGTTAGAGAGGGTGGGTTAAAGGTGGAGCGAGATAGAAATAGGAAAAGAAAGAAGATGTGTGAGAGATAGAGATAGAGATAGATAGAGATAGATGCGAAAAAGGGATATACAACATCGGTGTGCATCTCGGCGTTGAATTTCGTAATACCTCTTACCCCTTCACCCCTCCCCTATCCGTGCTACTCTACCTCACCGTCACTCTTATCCTCCTCCTTCACCCCTCCAGCCCCACTCCCTCCCGCCCTTACCATGTAATTTTTTCTTTTTTTTTTCTATTTTCTTTGTTCTTTTTTTCTTTTTGTTCTTTCTTCCTTCCTATCTTGCCTTCCTTTATGGTATAAATTTACAAAGCAACGAAATATGCTAAGGGGGCCTTTGAAAACTGGCCGATTCTATCCCTTTCATTTCTATTCGCGAGCGTTAACGAGAGAAAATGAAAAGATATATACATGAAAATTGTGAAGAGTGTGAAGGAAAACAAAAATTGCATCGCAACGTTACGTTATATCATTTCAAAAGGTTTCATTTTCATTTTTTTTTTAGTTCTTTCTTCTCTCCTTTCCTTCGTTTTTCTTCTTCTTCTCTTTTTTTTTTCGAATGATATTCTACAATTTTCTGGACGATTATTTAATTCGATTCGATTCGATTCGATTCGATTTCATTTTTTTCTTTTCTTTTCTTTTCTTTTTTTGCTTTCTTTGTCGAACACTTACATCTTATACGGAGATCTATCGTTGCTGATACAGTATCACCGATACCATTGCTGGCTACGCAAGTATATTCGCCCGAACGATTACGATGGTCCGCATAAAATCTCAGACGTGGTCTGTTCGTCAGTAATGGTATCTCGCCGTCCTGTAAAAAGTCGAAAATAAAATAAAAAAAAAAAGAAAAAAAGAAATAAAGACCAAAGAAAAAAAAAAAAATATGTATTATTCGTCGTGATTTAAAATAGAAGAAAAAGAGAGACAGAGGGAATATAATCGAGTCGTTTCAAGAATAATTAAAGTTAATGGTTTCTTTTTTAGGAGGGGAGGTAGGGAGGGGTGTTCGTTCGGAGTATACTTCGCGCGTATATAAAATAAATTCGATAAGACGTGAATGTAACGAGAACGGGATGGCGTGTACGTAGTTTTGCTTAGTTCGGTCGAGAAAAGAAAAAAAAATTACGATAGTTTGCCGAATGGTAGGAACGGTTCGATAGGGTTTATTCGTGAAAAGAAAAAAGGGCCCGAGGGAAAGGGTCGCGATTAATTTCTTCCGGTATTTCTTTCTCTATATTTTTTCTCGTTATTCTTTCCTTGTTTTCTTTTTTTTTTTCTTTTTCGTCTTTTTCGAAACACTGTTTTCTTGAAGGGGGAAAAGAAAAAAAAAAAGAAAATAAAAGAAAAATACTCCACCTTGGTCCACCAAGAAACGACGGGCGCGGGTGCTCCGTTGGCAAGGCACTCCATGTCGACTTCCTCCTTTAAATTGACTTCCAGTTCGCCGGATTCCGGTACAGGGCGAATACTCGGTGGATCTGGAAGGAGATACGAGAGTGGCGAAACGAGAATATATATATATATATATATATATATATATATATATATATGTATGTATGTATGTATGTATGTATGAAAGTGCCGGCAGGCCCTGAAGTTTTCTAGGGCGTGACGACGATATCCATTCGCGTATCGTTGCGTACTCGTAAAATAAGAAAGAGAAAAAAAAAATAATAAAAATCATAGGTAGACAGAGAGAGAGAGAGAGAGAGAGAGAGAGAGAGAGAGAGAGTGGGTGAGAGTTAGTGAGTGAGTGTTAAGCGAAAAAAGAAAAAAAAAAAAATAACAAGAAATAAGAGATGTGTAAAAAAATGAGAAAAGAGAGAGTGAGAGAGAGAGAGAGAGAGAGAGAGAGAGAGAGAGAGAGAGAGAGAGAGAGAAGGAAGAAGGAAAAGAGAGGGATATAGATACATAGAAAGAAACAGGATTTGTTCATGGTGTTATGTAAAAAGTAAGAAAAACAAAATTCGATTTCGCTCAACGGAAAGAGTGAAAATATTCGAATCCTTCGATGGATTTTATTTATTTTATTCTCCCTATTTCGACCTACGCAAACTCTTATCCTTATTCTTTCCTTTTCGTTATGTATATGTTTGTATATGTGTGTGTGTGTGTGTGTGTGTGTGTAGATTTATATATATTATGTAGCAATCGCGTATGCTTCAATGTATTTCTAGGATAGAGACCATACGTACAGGGTGATAGCTAAAAAGATAGAGAGAATAGGCCAAAAATTTCTACGATGTTTTCAAATCTCGATCATTTCATCCTCGAGAGAATCTTTTTGGCACTATCGCAGTCAATGTTCCAATATTTACGAGCCGAGCTTGCGGAGTTTTGTAATTTGAAAACGAAGATAAAAGAGGGAAGGAAAGGAATGAAAGGGAAAGAAACGAAAAGATAAGAAATAAGATTGATCCAATATGACTCAAAATCGATTTTTTATATCGCAGATGAATTTCGATACTTTTTCGTATTTATATAAATATAAATATATACATATATATATATATGTTTCTTTTTTTTTTAAAGAAACAATTCGTTGATTCATTAGATCGAATAGAAAAAGAATAATTACTTTTGTCATACGTTATTTCGTTATTTTTCATTCTACGTGGATTTTATTTTCGAAGAATTTTATTAGTGAAAATAAAATAAAATAAAATAAAATAAAATAAAATAAACAAATATATAAATAAACGAACATATATCAACGATATATATTAATATTCTCAATTATTATTTCATTTGCATATGGATATTGATAGTTTATTTTTTAATTCTTACGGATCACCCTATATATATAAATACATATATACATACATACATACATATATATGTATATATATCCTCGAAATGGAATCACTAAATTCAACAGAGAAGCCTAGGAATTCCATAGAGACTCGTGACAAAAGGAGAAATTTTTTCTTTTTCTTTCTTTTTTTCTTTTTCCCCGGTTGAGCTCGGTTTGTAAATTCTTGCGTATGCCACACACACACACACACACACACACACACACACACACACACACACACACACACACACACACACACACACACACACACACACACACACACACACACACACACGCACGCACGCACGCACGCACACGCACATTGGCACGCTTTCGCATCCTTTATTTATTTTATTTTTTTCCCAATCGGACCAATATAGCGATCGGACCCTAGTGACTTCTTCTTCTCTCTCTCTCTCTCTTTCTCTCTTTATCTGGATTACGACGATATGGTAATAACGAAAAATAAAAAGATAAAAGAAAAAGGGGGGAGAAAATCGATAGGAATTTTTCGAATCCACCCTCATCGACGTGCGAATATTGTTTGCAAAAAGGGACGATCAATCTTTCGAAATGATTTTCCTTATCCTTTTCTTTTCTCTCTTATTTTTTTTATTTTTTTTTTATTTTTTTTTTTTTTGGAACGATTTCGATCAAACTCATTGTCGAACGTGGAACGAAAAAGGATTGGGAAGATTCACTATCCAGGGGTGTGGGAGAAAGTCTTCCTTTTTATACGTTCGAAAATATCGAACGTTTCAATATCCTTACTCGCATATTTTATATACTTTTTTTTCTTTTTTACTTTCTCTCTTTCATTCTTTCTTCCTACTTTTCTTTTTTATATATCGCGTACGTTCTTTTTTTTATTTTTTATTTATTTTTTTTTATTCAATTAATTCGTCGACCAACGAGAAAGGTGGTGGGGGAATAAAGTTCGTACGAATGATTCTTGGCTCACCCTATATAATATACATACACACACACACATATATATTTTTTTTTTCGTTATATATATATATATATATAAAAGACCGAGGTTAAGGGATCGAAGGTAACATGTAGGTATTTATTTGCTATAGTGTATTATTAGCTTGTATTATAATAGTGTTGTATACTCACACATAACTTGGATATCGTGTACATGGGTAACATATCCCCAAGGAGTTGGCCGGGACGCTTGGCATACATATTCCCCGGTATCTTCTGGCTGTAGGTTTGAAATCAGTAAGCTACCGTTATACCATAGGTGAATTTTTTCGGGTGTCACCAAATGGGGATCCTCGCTGTCAGCCAAAAGAATACTCTTACCCCACCATTTCACCCTAGTTTGCACCCCTGTAACATACGATAGAACAGATCCGACACACTTTTCCCTTTCCTTCGACTTCGAGAATACAAATATTTTTCCTTTCTTTTCTTTTTTATTTCTTTCTTTCTGTCTTTTTTTTTTTTTTTTTTTGTTCAAATTTCACATCCATTTGCATACCTAACTTGTCCGCGTGCGCAACACGATAATAATAATAATGATGATAATTTTATTTTCGAACAAATTTTATTTTCGAACAAATTTTATTTTCGAATACACTTTTCTAACACAAACGTATTATACTTACGATAGTTTCAATAGTTTACTTTTTTTTTTTTTTTACAGCAATCAACAAAACATTTTTAATTTTGATAATAATAATGGCGATGGTAATTTTTATAGTTCAATATTTATACAATTTTTTCTTTTATCGAATATAAAAAGTAATCGGTAATATAGAATTAATTATACATTTATACGTACATATACGTACGTATATATAAAATTAAGAATACCATTGCCCATTCTAGTTTATTATTTGAAAGTCTTTTTGAACATATATTCGTTCGAAAAGTTTTGTCCGGATATGCGGGTTTATTTATTTATTTATTTTTTTTTTTTTATTAAAACGAGCGATTTCACGCTGTTTATACTCACCGCTACCTTGCACGTCACAGGGTAGCAAAACCGAGTCGTTTCTGAAGACTTTTACGACCGTCGGATGATTCGTTAAACCTTGATTCATTGCCGCGTTAACTCCTAATAACAAACGAACAAACAAACAAACAAATAAACAAACGAAAGGAATAAATATAATTGGTCGATCGATCATCTTACTTTTTTACTCTTTATTTTTTTTCTTTATTTTTATGTATATATATATATATATATATTTTTTATTATCTTTATCACCAAATACACCCATTAATCGGTTCAGTTAAATTTTTTTCGTGAATCGTACAAAAAAAAAAAAAAAAATTACGGAAGAACAAAAAAATTAGAAAAAAAAGAAAGAAACAAAACAAGTCGATCGAATTTTTGAAATATTTTGTTGGATATTTTGCGACGATAAATTTATATCTTAGATCAATCGATAATTAACGAGAAATTTCTTTTTTATTTTATTTTATTTGAAGTAACACGGAACGAACAGTGCGTCATTAACGAAACGAACGATTTTTCTTTTATCATCTTTTTTCCTTTTTTCTTTCGAAACAAAATAATTCCTACGATGTCGTACGATTATCACGTAATTATACGTATAAACCCGTGTTCTTATTATAATTGGATTAACTTTTACACACACACAGAGACAAAATACTCGACATCGAACTATAACTAACTTTGTCTACCTCTCGGGTGTATTGTTAATTTCAAACTCGTTAAATTATTACCATACGCTTCTTCTCCCTGTGATAATATCATGATTAAATTTCTAATTATCTTAAATAGTGAATTTAATAGTCTTTATCTCTCTCTCTCTCTCTTTTTTTTCTCTCACGTTCACTCTTCTATATTGCATTGCTATAAATACGAGGTCAATACAATCGCATTAATTCAATATAAATTTCATTAATAATATTTTCATATTTCATTTGTGTTATCGCATGAATTTCATCGATTTGATGTACTTCTTGTGTTTCCTTATTTTTATTTTTTTTTTTTTATTTTTTTTTAACATACCCATCGCGAACAAGCAGACAATCCAAGGAACGGTGGTAGTCATCTTCGATCGATGCGTATCGATCTACGAAGTTGGATCGAGGGATCAACGAAGATGGATTCTTTTTTTATTTCTTTCTTGTCAATTGAAAAGTAAAACGCACAGGTACGCTCACAAATCGACGGACAAACAAACGAACGAACGGACGAACGAACGAACACAAAATTAATTAAGAATTAGAGTTATATAATAATAATAATAATAATAGTAATGATCGATACTATCTCGCGTGCGATCTCTGAGACTTTTCAGTGAACACTGATCTTCCTTTCAAGATGGGGAGAGATCCCTTCTCCATTCGATCTTAACTCACTGGACAGAGAGACGGACACGCACGCACCAACCACACACACACACATTCACATTCACATTCACATTCACATTTACAAACGCTCGCGAGAATTTAGATAGGCTCTAACGTTGCTCTTGTAATTATGACCACTTGTTCATTGTGCGATTTAGTGACGCTCATGTTACACGCCGTTAAGAATAACGTCTTCTTTCCTTCCCTTCCTTCCTTCCACCCTTCTTCCATTATTTCAATTTATAATGACGAGTAACTTTATCGGTATTTAAAGTCTCTAACGAAATATTCACCAAGAAAAAGATAAAGAATAAGATAGGAAAAAAAAAAAAATGAATAGAATAAAATAAATAATAACTCCGATTTATTACAACAATTTTGTTTCTACGTTAATTAATTTAATGAAACGTCGTTGCGATACGATGAACGTATTATCTGACGTATTTTAATTGAAATAATTTAAACGCCATTAATTATTAAATAAATAAATAAATAACCTCGATATAAAATAAGTATCGACGATAATACATTTTACTCGTTAAATTACGATTTTAAATATTATTTCATACCTCCTACCCACTTTGATATAACGTCGATACAATAATTTTTTATAATAACCATAATAATAATAATAATAGTAATTGTAACTAATATTGACGTACGATTGAATTACGATAAAATAGTTAAATTATAACGAATAACCTCGACTATGGAACAAAGGATAACGAATTAACGACACACAGGACATACGGGACAGAAAGTGAGAGAATAAAAATTTAGTTTGGATCGTTTTAAACGAAGAGAGAGAAACCCATGGATGGCATCGTGAAAATGGCGCTAACATGTTATATATATATATATATATATGTATGTATATACGGTTGCATACTTATAGGGGCATACAGCAGGGTGTCCCTCAACACCAAAGGCATTCTTCTATAATTTGTTCAATTTACGCACCGACACGCACCGTACATAGAGAGAGAGAGAGAGAGAGAGAGAGAGAGAGAGAGAGAGAGAGAGAGAGAGAGAGAGAGAAGAGAGGAGAGTCATTCATCGAGTTATCCATTTAATCGTTAATCTAATATGTCGTTCACCGACCGTTCTGTCTTTTTAAAGATAGCCCTCCCACCCCCGCTCCTTATTGGACGATCTGTCTGCTTCTACCTCTCCCTTTTCTTCTTTTTTTTTTTTTTTTTCTTCTAAGAGAACGAATGAATGGGTCGAAAAATATAAGCAAATTAAAAAGAAGAAATTCTTTTAATTAACGTGAACGATATCGAGTTGAATTTCTTTTTATTTTTCTTCTTCGTCGATTATTAATGTAAAACTAATAAGAGAGAGAGAGAGAGAGAGAGAGAGAGAGAGAGAGAGAGAGAGAGAGAGAGAGAGAAATGATCGGAAGATGAGAAATATTTCGTAATCAAAAATTAATTGCAACAACAACAACAACAACGACGACGACGACGACGATAATAATACTAATAATATAAAAGGCTAATTAAATAATTTCTATATAAATTATAAAATAGAGAATCGCATGTCTATATTTAGAACTTATATATTTAGTTCTTATCGTTGCCGTTTCAAATTGCTTCAAATAATATCACCTTTCTTTTTCTTATCTACGATAAAACGAATAAAATTTCAATCGAACGAATTAGAAGTCACGTACGACCCTCGATATTATCAATTATAATCGAAATCGTTATTATCAACGATTGGATCGAAATTAGGCACGCGCGCAGAAATTCGCATGGAAATTTGTTAGAGTGTATACGTAAACTCCATGGATTTGGTAAGATTATTAAAGCGTACTTTCCATAATTTCCATAGTGAAACATGAATTTCATTCGTTCATCCGTGATACTAACCTTGGCTTATATCCAAAGTCAACGTAATATCTTCCATTGGAACGGGACTTTCGATATTAATAATATTATGGGTGCAATAATAATGAGGAAATGATGACGACGATGGTTACGGAAAATGAGAAATAGAAAATTGTCGATAATAGTTTTACCAGTAAAACTCAAAGAGGGTGAGAGGGAGATAGAGAAGAGAGAGAGAGAGAGAGAGAGAGAGAGAGAGAGAAAAAATGAAATGAATTATAACGTATACGCGTGGTATTTATACGAAAATTTATATAAAATTTCATTGACACTCGTGAAACATTATAATGACGGTATTTTTACAACGTGCACGTCTTATGCATATTTAATTACCTTGACATATTTACGGGGCCCAGATTAGGTAAACAGATGGGTAGATCTTCCCCTGTGTGTGTGTGTGTGTGTGTAGAGGCGTATACACGCCTCGATAAAAATATTAAAGGAAAAAATTGTCTGTGTTCGCGGGTAACACTCGGAGACATATATAACGGGGAACCTTCCTTTTTTTTTTTTTCTTCATCTTCCTCTTCTTTTTTTTTTTTTTTTTTTTTTTTGATAATATTTCTCCAAAGGATACATACAATCCCGGACGTAAATATACTCGACGAAAGTAGAACGAAAGGGATTAAAGGGACCCGTATATCGTAATAGTTCTCTCTCTCTCTCTTTCTCCTTCGATAATGATAATAAAGATATTGAAATCTCAAATAAAATTCTCGAGTAGAGAGGAAGATAACTGAAAAAGGAAAGAATGGGGGAAGATTGGGATCGGTGGTTAGTAATAGTAATATTAGTCCGTGGGTAGTGGGTGGTGTAGTAGTATTAGTAGAGGTATAATAGGAATATTATAGTCTCTTTAGTACCGGGAAGCATTGTCCCTCCAGGCCCCAATCATCTCGTATTCTTCATTGTTCGCGTATTACATTGGGGATATACGTCGTCCAAACCCATTCACCATTACTTCTCGCGGCTACTATCAATTTATTGATGACGTTAGCTAGGTAGTAGTAGTAGTAGTAACGTGACTTTTCTACCATACTTTTGATACGATCTAACGATAGACGTTCATTCATTCATTATCCGTAATTAGATTCGATTCTATTGACAACTCTGATTTATTTTCTTCTTCTTATTCTTCTACTTATTAATCTTCTGTTTCAATCAATCATCGTAGTATGGCGAAGATACTGTTTTTTTCCTTGTTTTTTATTTTTTAATTTTTCTTTTCTTTCCTTTTTATTTCCTTACAACAAATGAAAGCAATCGATTATCATAGAATCGAGTCGTATCACGCCTGTGTGTAGACTTCGCTTCATACGTCGTCGGTAAAGTAGCAATCTTTTTTAAGCGCCTAGTCGTATGCAACCCGTTACCGCGTGCATGTTAGAGGGTACGGTCTATGTACAGGGGCTCGAAAGGAATTTGTATCTTAGTTCAACGTAAGACAATATTATACTTACGATTTCGTCGATATTTAATCTCGAATAAATATGATCTTTTTTTTTTTTAGTAATTAAAAAATAAAATAATATTCTTTAGATTGCGTTAAAGACAATCGTCTATATGTAACTCACGCTTTTTTTCTTTTCTTATACTCTTGTATCTCTCTTATAAGTTCTCTTCTTTTTTATCCTATCTGGTGTATATTGTTTATTTTTGCAATAAAATCTTCCATTATGTTTTGATGCGGTGTAGCAACGTCTTTCTCTCTCTCGTTTTATCTCTCTGATTCTTTCGTTTTTCTTTTTGAGAGCTATCGAGAAACCTGTGACAAATTGCGCGCGGTGCCGACGGCGACGTGCGATGTTCCTCCCGTGGTCCTATCTTGCGCCAGAAAAATACGACAAGTCCGTTTCTTTTCTCGTGCATGTCTATGTATATGTACGTGTGTGTGTGTGTGTGTGTGTGTGCGCGCGCGTGTGTGTATTCTTCGATGACAGAAAACGACGTGATATTTGAGATTGATTTTGAACGTTCAAAGTTTATCTCGATACCGAAAACGTTTTTCCTTCTTTTCGAATCGACATTGTCGAAACGTCGTTTTACAAAAAGAGATGGATAACATTCGATTGTCATGACGTTGATCGTCAGACAACAAAAAATATATATATATATATATAAATCGTATATGAATCGTTGAAAAATTGAAACATTAGTCTTCCTATTTTATAATAATTTTAAATAAGCTTTATTTAAAAAAAAAAAAAAAATAAAAAAATAAAAAAATAAAGAACACAAACGAACAAAAATTTGATTATTCGTTAAAGTGCATTCCTCGGGAATGAATATAATCTCTCTGTAATTATACCTGTCTCTATCTGGTTTTCGTATTACTTTAATACATGCATACATGCATACATGCATACGTATGTTAGGTACATCCGTTCTCTTCATGCTGGAGGAAGCCGTAAGACGATATTAAAGGGCTACTTTTTCATCTTATCCTTTCAGCCATGGCTAAAAGTAGGCTGGATATATGTGTGAATAAGGAATGAAAAGGAGTGAAAGAGATGGAACGTATAATCCCTTTTGCTGGGACGGGAGTCTGTGCGGAGTACGATTCGAGTCCACGTGAATATATACTTTAATCCCGAGGGAAAAGAAAAAGAAAAAGAGAGAGAGAGAGAGAGAGAGAGAGAGAGAGAGAGAGAGAGAAAGCCTTAAAATGCTTCTCAATTAACTTGATACATCCATCGAAATCCTCCGTTTAAGGTGGCCGTCCCTTTAAGCCGATTTTAAAATGAATTTACCGAAGCGTCGTCGTTCACGATAAAAGCCTCCGTCGCGCCCTTAAACGGCAAATCCGGTCTCTCGTTGATTGGAAAAACTGTAGATACCTTTAAGTGTGCATCAAGAGGTCTCCCTCTCTCTCTCTCTCTCTCTCTCTCTAGCATCTGTTAACATTTTCCAATTCGTCTTTCCGCAGGTTCCTTCCGTTTCTTTTTTACCAAAATTTTCTTTCTTTTTTTTTTTTTTATTTCCGTATCGATTCACTTCTTTGTTTTTATTATTGAGAATTTATTACCTTCGTTCTCACGAGCTACGAACGTAAATGTTCTTAAAATAAACGGAGTTGGGATGGGGATCGATAAGAATAGAATCGAATAATAGATATCGAAGGAGAATCGAAGAGGGCCAAAGATATATGGGAAATCGAAAATGGTACTACGATAGAATCGTATGGAATTAAACGGATGGATAATCGTTCGAGTCGATCGGGATTTGGCATATTTTCTTTCTTTTTTTTTTTTCGTTCTTCCTGTTATTTAAAAAGGAAAGAACAAAATTTTAACATCGTTTCGTTACGTCGTCGTGGAAAAAGAGAATTCCTCGCGTCGTCGTAAATTCGAGCTTGCAAATTTTTTTTCGCTCGAGCTCCTCTCTCTCTCTCTCTCTTTTTTATGTGTGTGTGTGTGTGTGTTTTTTTTTGTTTTCTTTTAATTCCATTTCGACGCTATGAGAGAAGGGTTTACGTTGCCTTTAGGATATCTATGCACATACGTACATTGTATATACCATACGTATATGTAACTATGCACGTAAGTATGTACGTATGTATGTATGTATGTATTTATGTATTTATGTATTTATGTATGTATGTGGTTATGTGGTTATGTAGGTATACCAGAGATATATTACATTAACATGGTAGAAACACAGTAGGTGTATATATATATATATATATATCTATATATCTCTATATGTATATATATATATATATATATATGTATGTATATATATATATATATATATATATATATATATATATATATATATAAAAAGTCATGCTTTAATTGCTTTTAATTTACTGAAGCACCGGTTCTCTCAAGTAAGCGACATAGTCGCCCGGTTCTCGTGTTTACGAAGGACTCGCGAAGGGTTGTCCGGTGCCTTTAAGGTCGGAAGTGAGTTTAATTGCAAAAGGTCGTAAGCTGGGATACTCTTTAAAAAACGGAAGTCACTTGTAGTTCTAGGATCGTTGTTGAGAAACGAGTATGATCATACGGCGACCGTCGTATTCTTACCTTTCCATCGTATCAAACTAATTTTAAGTGGTCTTTTTTCTTTTTAATTTGGATTTTTGCATTTTTTTTCTATCTCTCTCTCTCTCTCTCTTTTTTTTTTATTCGTTTATTTGTTTATTTGTTGGAACGCGTTGGTATTATTTTTATTTCGAATGTCAATTGTCATTGGACATAAATATTTTTGATCTTTTATATATATACATGTATACATTTTTATTATATTTTCTTTTTCTTTCTTTTTAAGTATAAGGTAATAACGAAAAAGTAATAAATAAAGTAACAAATGAAAAATAAATTTTTTTTCTGTTTAGTTCTGTCGCAATGTACGTACAAATTAAAATCAAATATATATATATATATGTATATATGTATACGTATATGTATATATGTATAGACTCCCCGGGGTTACGTTAAAAATTACACTCGTCAATAGAACGATCCCCATTCGTATCCGGTGCTTTGTGCAAGTGAAATTTTCGAGAGGAAGGTAGAAAAGGGGTGGGTGGTGAGAGAGGGGAGAGGAGGAGGGACAGAGAAATTCGTTTCACGTGTGTCAGCGTATCCGCGCACGTGTGTGTGTGTTCGTGTGTGTGTGTGTGTGAGTGTGTGTGGCTTTTATTTAACGAAACGAAGAACACTTCGCCCGGACGAAAGTGGAACGTGTACCTAAATCCAGGTCAACTACGTGTTTAGTAATACAATATTTTTCGAAGAAAATCACGTGCCGTTGGTTTGTTTCTCTTTATTTTTCTTTTTTTTGTTCTTTTTTTTTTTCGACGATACTCCACAGGCCCCTTTACTTTCATCACATTTCGTTTCCAATAGTTTTGAATCGTCCCGCGAAAATCGAAAGTTTCTTTCCCCCTCCCCCGCCCCTCGATTTTCTCGAAAATACCCTTTTTCGATTTTAAGTTCGATCGAAATTTTTGACATTGAATTCGACGAAGAGAAGTAGGAGATGAAAAGAAAAAAATGAGGTTAGAATCTTAATTTTATCACTCGGATCGGATCGGATCGGATCGGATCGTAGATAATTCGTGACATTCGAGAACGCAACGAGAAAGAATTGGAACTGATAATTTACTTTCTTTCCATCCTTTTTTAATTTCCATTCATACTCGATATCTCACGTATATCATTAACGTCAGATGAAAAATAATTCGACCTTTCGATCCGATCTTATTTGATATTCCGTTTATGAAGTCGTTGGAAAAATTATTGCGCCCTTCTTCTTTTTATTTTATTTAATTTTCTCCCCCTTCTTTTCACTCTTTTTTTCTTTCTTTCCGTACCTTTCCTTCCGTAAAAAATGCAAAAGCGGCAAACAAACGTTCGTGCTCGCGATAAAATATGGATACGGGAAGTGTGTGTTTTTCTTCGTTCATATCTATAAATAATAATATATATATATATATACATATAATGAATGATAATACGTACGAATTATTATATCCCGCTTGAAAGACTTTTTCCATTATTTATTTATAAAAAAAAAAAAAAAAAAAAAGCAGAGGATATATGTATATTTCTTTTTTTCTCTTTGATCATATCCGTTCGCGATAATAGATCGAAAATAAATACAACTTACGGTCGATCATTACAGGGGTATCGATCATTAAGTAGGGAGAATGAGGGAGGGAAACTATAAGAAAATTTGCTACTTTCTTTTTCTTATTATTTTTTTTTCTTTTCATTATTTCTTCTTTTTCTCTTTTTCTTTTTTTTTTTTTACCTTCGCCTCTTCACCCTTCTTCGTTTTCTTTCACGCGAACGATTCAAAAGGAATTTGAAATGAGCTTGGAAAATAGGGGATGAGGAATGGTTTAAACGAAAGAGAGAGAGAGAGAGAGAGAGAACCGAGTTGGTTGTCAGTTGTGTTGGATCGTACGAACTAGCGCGATATTCGTTATATTAATAATAATATTATTGTTATTATTAATAATAATAATAATAACGAAGATGAAAAGCGATACGACGGAGGTCGAAGAAATTTTGAGATCCAGTAAATTCGTTCTACGAATAATCGGCCTTTGGCCAAGTGAAAATTTGTACGATTACGCGTTTTCGCGTTTTAAGGGATACGTCGCATTGTTTTTCATCTTTCTCGGTACGAGTTTCGTGATATTCAGTCAAATAACACTTATCGGTGATACTATCGGTTTCATAGAGTGAGTTTTTCTTTCTTCCTTTTTTAGTATTTTTTTAATATCATTTTTTTTTATACTCGCAGCAATCATTTCGTAGCAAAAGATACAAAACGCACGCGCGCACAGAAATATATATGTTTGGTACAACTCGTAATGAGTTTCTTTTTCATTTCTTTTTTATTTTTTCAATCATCAAAATTTGTTACCGACTTTTATTCGCTTTAAGATTAATCAAAAAAAAGTTTATCATATCTCGTCTTATCTTAAATATCGCGGTTAAACTCCAACGATTCATCCCCTCGTACTTATTTATATTTGTTCGTGGAAAATCAACGTGGACAGATCTTCGGTAAATGTCGTCGGTTGGTCGTTGATGTTGTCCAAATGTTTGGCATTCAATTTGAAAAGGTACGTTCCCGTTTGATTGATTTATTTATTTAATTATTTATCTGATTGATTCCTTTTTTTTTGTTTTTTTTTCATTCCAATTAAATTCACTCAACGCACGTATGTTTTTACCGCTCGTCGGTTTTTTAATAATTTATTTATTTATTTTTTTTGGATTTTATTTTCTTCTTTTTTTTTTTTTGTTCTCTTATACAGAGACACTATATTATTGTTATTGGTCAAAATGGAGAGGGGAAGGATGCGCGATTATTGGTTGGCCAGACGAGAAATGTCTACGAGGTTTCTCACGATCGTTTACGTTGTATTAACTGTCACGTATTTAATATCACCGTTGTATCTGTCAGGAAGGAATTTGCCCTTTCAAGGAAATTTTCCTTCGATATTCTTTCAAGATCCATGGTACGTACGTACGCTTGCATGCATGCATGCATGCATTCGTGCATTTATTTTCGATCCTCGATAAAATACAACAAAAGATTCGTCATATTTAATATCGCCGAACGAATTTTAAATATCGCTACTCGTTTCGTAAATTTTTATTAACGTTTTTCTCTCCTTCTCTTTCTCTTTCTTTTTCTTTTTGGTTTCGCAATTTATACGCGAACTTGTAAACGTAAAAAAAAAAAAAAAATAAAATGATTGCAACGAAAAATCCCTCGCTTCGTCGAGAAGGTATTGGAAAAAAAAAAAAAGAAAAAGGAAAAGAATATTTTTGTCGATTAAAACATTCGTGGTATTTTAAAACCTTATAGCGTTTTTAGAAAATAAAAGGAAGATCCGTAAAGGTCTTCGATTAGATCCAACGCCATGTTCCATTGTTCGATTGTATACACCTTTTGTATCGAGTTTTGTACTTCGATGCATTGTCGTAGTTGCCATTCGACGACGTAGTTTGTTGCGAGCATTGTGAACTCTCCCTTTTCGCAAAATTCTCTCGAGCGGGAGTACGGTGAGAAAATTAAAGCTTTAAGATCTGACAAAGCCGAAAGGCGGGCTCGTTGTTCGTAAGAAACATACGTAGAGACAGATAGATTTTACGAACAATACATCCCACGTTCTATCCTTCCTCGTTATTACATTTATTTATTTATTTATTTATTTATTTTTTTTATATTCGATTATATTTTCTATCGACTAAATCTCACCGTAATTATCATAAATCCGTATTCGATAGAATGGATTAAAAACGTGTCGACCTATTCGATTACAAACTATACGAGATAAATAAATAAATAAATAAATAAATATTTGAACATTCAAGAGAAAAAATGTGTGCGATCATTTGATCGTACGCGTTTAATAAAACCCAATTAGAAATATTAATTGAATAAATATTAATAAAATCGCGTTTATAATATAATCCAATTATAAATGTAAGTGTACGATGTGAATAGAAAAAGATAAGAAAGAGGAAAAAATAAAAAAGAAATAAAATAGAAAAAAGTAAAACGAAGGAATAAACTTGAACGTAATATTTCGAAGGTATCAGTTGATATACGTCAGCGAGATTATGTTGACCTTATTAGCGGTCACGAATACATTGGCATGCGACGTCGTATTAATACTCTTCGTCTGTCAGTTATGCAACGACTTGCATAGAACAGCCATATTGTTGCAACAATACGGGGACGACGAATGCAGCCTTAGGGATGTCATTAACCAGCACGTCTCGACCCTAAATTATGGAGAGACGGTATGCCGAACATTGTCGGTTATAGTCTTCAGTCAGAATTGCACCTGCTCGATGACGATCTGTTTGGCCTTCTATATACTCTTCACCGTACGTCTATCTTTTATCTTTTATCTTTTATCTTTTATATTTTATCTTTTATCTTTTTTTTTATATATATATACACACACATATATTTTTCTTCTTTGTCTCCTTTTTTTCCCCCTCTTTTTTTTTCTTTTTATTATGTCTTCCTGTCTTCTTTTCTATCCGAAGCTTTTAATTGCATTAATTTGTCGGTATGCGTTTATTAATTAAAAGAGAGAGAGAGAGTGAGTGAGGGTGAAAGATCACCGTACGATCATTATTTTAAAAAGAAATATAATTGCTCGTTTAATCGTCTTACTTTTTCGTTTTTTTTCTTTTTTTTTTGTTTTTTTTTTTTTTTTTTTTTTTAAAACCGTATGCATGTACAAGACGAACGTACTACTTTCATTGAAGTTTTATATAATAAGGAATTCGTTATTTTCGTCGATCGAATTCGTATGATTAATCAACGTACGATATATTTTCATTGGATCGACTTCGATACGAGATAATATTACGTTGATTTTGAATTATACGGCGATTAGATTCAATCGAGTTTTATTTTACGGTTTTAAAAATAAAAAAAAAAAAAAAATAG
>OU427011.1:1709691-1722191 GCA_911387935.1 Dolichovespula saxonica
ATGTGACTACTACTACTCAACTATGCTTCATCGACGATGCAGAACGGATGTAATAACGAACAAAGTTATACATTTTCTTTGGCTTCTTTTTATTACATGCGGATGTCGTTTAATGATCAAAAAAAAAAAAAAAAGAAGAAGAAAAACAAAACGAGAAAAACAAATCAATAATTTACATTCTGATGTACTGTATAGAGTTTGTTCGGTGTTTATCGGGAAATGTTTGAATGTTTTTTTCTTTTTTTTTTTTTTTTATAAAAGATAAATATATATATGTTATGCACATGATACGAATAATTACATGTAAATTATAATATTATTAATATTTTAAACGGGTTAGAATAATTTCGATGAGATTATAGTGCAAATAAATTTTTCTTTTTTTTCTTTTTCTTTTTTTCCTTTTATAAATGATCTCAACAAAGATATTAATAATGTATTTTGTATTATTGACGAATATAAATATTTCAATTATCGATCATTCTCTCTTTTTCCCCCCTCTATCTCTCTTTAATATACACGTGTACGTATTATAAACTGTGATGGATTTGAAATGTCGTAGGAGATAAGACGCGATAATAATTTTGTTTATTACAAAACATTCCAAATGAATTTAAATTATTCATCGAGCAACAACGACGACGAGCCGATCGATCGATCGATCGATCGATTGCACGTAGCGTTTCGAACGTATTTCGCGAAGGAAAACGAAAAAGGAGGAGAAAAGAAGAAGAGAAAAAAGGAAAAAAAAAAAGAAATAATGAAAGAAGAAGAAGAAGATGGAGTCTCTCGTGGAAAACGGACGAGAGCGAGTATCTCTTTTCTCTCTTTTTTTTTTTATTTTTTTTTTTTTTTTTATTTTCCATTACGAAAAGTTAGATACCTGAATATACATATCCTGAGTGCATACATTTTTGAAAACGTAGAAACGATAATAATTGATAAGTCATCTCGTTCGAATCAAATTTTCAAAGCAATACTTGGGACCAAAACACTGAGAGAATAGAGAGAGAGAGAGAGAGTAAAAGAGAGAGAGAGAAAGAGAGAGAGAGAGAGAGAGAGAGATCGAGGGGATTCTCGTTAAAGGGAAGAAATAAACGAAAAGTAAGTTTCTTTTACTGTTGTCGACTACGGCAAACAGCCAGCAGCAACAGCAACAGCAGTTCGGAAAGTAAAAAGTTATCTCTCCCCTTTTGTTTCGTCCTACTCGAACGAAAGTTTTCTAGGGAACATTTTTTCGCGCTCGTAAAAGAAACAGAGACAGAGAGAGAGAGAGAGAGAGGGATAAAGAGGGAGAGATAGAGAGAGAATGAGTATACGTACAGCAGGGTGTATCGAAGATTCGTGAATGATTTTTTTTTATTTTTTTATAAATCGATTACTCTTCTCTTTTCTATTTTTTTCTTTTTTTTTCGTTTCGTTTTCCTTCGAATGAATTCAATGTATCTCGAAATCGAATAAAATCACATCGAGCTCTAGCTTGTGTTAATAAAACTTGAACAGACTAATTTATCGGACACTTTTTTAAATGATCTCCTAAATGGTACGATTGATTTTTAATATCGTCTAGAAACTTTTGGACCACCTTGAAATTAATAAGCCCTGTTCTGTATGTATAGCAAACTGTTCTCTCTCTCTCTCTCTCTCTCTCTCTCTCTCACTCTATATATATATATATATATATAAATCTCTCTTTCTATTTCATGAAATGTTGAATAAATTATACACAGTCGGCGTTCTCGAAGATCTTCGAAAGTTCGTGGTAAGTTTGGGATCGGTTAAGATGGGGGTAGGATTGAGGGGGGAGGGTACGCCAAGAGATATAAAAAGAGGAGAAGGAGGAGGAAGAAGCGTGGTAAAATAATTTGCATAAATATTAACAGCTGAAGGACATATAAATTTTTGTCGAGAAACGTGAAATCTTCTTTATGGAGGACGTAATCGTTAAACAGAAAACAGGGTATTTCTCTATATATTAAGAAATGGTTGATATATATGTATATATATCTTCTCTCTCTCTCTCTCTTTCTCTCTCTCTCTCTCTCTATATCCAGATTTTGATGGATCCTCATCTTAATTTTCGTATCTCGTTCTTGTTACGTAACAAGACTTCATCTTTATGCATGAATTTTGGTGGAGAACAGGTGCGGTAAAGAAAGACAGAGAGAAAGAGAGTGAGATTGAGAGAGAGAGAGAGAGAGAGAGAGAGAGTGTGAGAGCCTATGCAAACAACGAGGCCATTGGAATTTCTGTCATCGAAATAATTTGCGTGCTTAAAACTCTCTCTCTCTCTCTCTCTCTCACACGTTGGTAACGAGTGTCGACTGGCAATTAGTTTGTAGTGGTAAAAGAGAGAGAGAGAGAGAGAGTTTTAGAAAGCTCTGAAACGGCTTAGCTTGAGTGGCAATAAAGGATTAGCTTACGTTGATAAGCCACGATTATTTTCACCAAAGAGAAGAAGGATCGTACGCATACATACATACATGCATACATACATAATCGTAAATTAAATCATATATCCTGTATATAACTCCTAGGAAGGAATCTTGTCACGATAGTTACGAAATGAATACGTTTTAATACCCAGCTCTCTCGTCCTAAAAAAAGATCACGTTCAAATAGATGATTATTATAGTATCATCGAACGATCCGATTGGATCGGATAATCGAATAAATCGTTTCGCTTTATCGATTTCAAAGGAATTATTTCCTTTCTTTATTTTATCGTTTTTCTTTCGGCTGTGTCTTCTTCCTTTTTCTTTTTTTTTTTTTTTTGTTGGTTGTTACGTATACGAGAGGATTGATTATCATATTGGTGGATAATATATTTTTTTTTTCCTTTTCGTTTTCGTTTGTTCATGCACATCGTAGGATTGTCAATTAAATTCGATAGGTATTACGGCGAATCTATTATTATTTGTCTTTCTTAGAAGGTACACGTAGATCATAGGCATATATATATATATATAAATATAAATGTGTGTGTGTGTGTGTGTGGGTAGTGGTGACATATCATTATGTTCGATCAGTACATCGGTGACATCAATGTTCTTGGGCCCAGGTTAGCCCCTTTGTTCGAGGGTAGTTGTCTCCTCGTCAGATAGAGAGACCGAGTGAGAGAGATAGATAGATAGAGATAGAGAGAGAAATAGAGAGAGAGAGAGAGATAGAGAGAGAGTGTCGCTTACCAACTCGCCAAACCCCGTTTATCTAGCTTTCCCGTTGGGGGTAGACTTGGTACTGGCCTCCATTCGACTAAACGCGAATGTATGCCACGTACATGTACATTCATGTACATTTACACGTACATATAACCCCTACTCCCTTCCTTACCTCTTCTTACACACACATACATACATACATACATACATACATACATACGTCCATACATACATACATACATATATATATATATAATCATGTATAAGTGATATATATATATATATATATATATATATATATAATCATATATAAGTGATATATATATATATATATATATATATATATATATATATATATATAATCATATATAAGTGATATATATATATATATGTGTGATTATATATATATATATATATATATATATATATGTGTGTGATTATATATATATATATATATATATATATATATATATATATATATATATATATATATATATATATATATTATGTATAAGTGAGAAGAGAGCGACTACAAAGCATACCGCTTTGGAGAAAGATCGAGCCTTGGAGTCACGTAGATGGGAATGGTTTTCTGCCGTTAAGAAGAAAGGGTGCTGAAAGAAAGAACGAAGGATAGAAAGAGATAGATGGTAAAATAGAGCGATGTGCCAAACGCCTAAGGGCGTGAAAGAAGACAGAAAGACAGAGAGAGAGAGAGAGAGAGAGAGAGGGTGAGAGTGAGTGAGAGTGAGTGAGAGAAAGAATTTGCCCTAGAAGTGGTTTTGTATATGGGTTGGAACGAAACGGTTTAAGAGGGTTTAGGAGGGTTGCAACTGCAGAGGACTACGACCGACCTACCGACCACAGCTCGCCCTTATTCCTTCTCCCTTTTCACTCATTCTACGATACATCGACGCGTTCAATCTCAACCCCCATCTGTCCAGACACATCGACGGTCATATCACTCGACTCTCTCATAACTCTTACCGGATATTTTTTTTCTCTCTTTATTCTTCTTTTCTCCTTTTTACGTCTTCGTCCTTTCCCCGTCTTTCTACCCCTTTTTTATTCCTCCTTTTTTGTTCTTCTTCTTTCACCCACCTTGTTAACATTTAATTGATTCGTTCTACCCGACGTCGGTCTTCTCTCTCTCTCTCTCTCTCTCTCTCTCTTTTTCTATCATACTCCGACCCTTCTCATCCCTCTTCAAAGATCGACGACTCGTCGTATTCTCGTAGCTCCTCCATTTTTTTCGTTCTATCATTTTTTTTCCACCCCCTCCTCATCCTTTTCTTCGTCTTCTTTTCTTTCTTCCGTTTCTCTCTCTCCCCCCCTCTCTCTCTCTCTCTCTCTTAAAAAAATTTTTTTTTCTCTATATATTTTCTTTCTCAATTTTTCCTTTTTCCTTTTTCTTTTTCTTCCTTTCTTTTCGTCGCGAAGGCCGACTCTTTCGTATCGCGAAACTTTCTCTTAACCTACGATAAGACTTCCTTTTTGCCTTCGCAAGCTTTCTTTATATTTTCTTTTTCGTTCATGTATATATATATATATATATATATATATATATATATATATATATATAAATGTATAATGTTTACGTAAGTATTTATATATACGTATTCTTCATACATATAACGTGTATACGCGTTCGTATGTATCAGAGAGTGTGTCCCCATAAGTTTCTTCCGTATCGTTTATTCATTTCGTATCAAAAAAAAAAAAAGAAAAAAGAAAAAAAAGAGAGAGAAACTTATGGGACGCCCTAATATACATACATATATATATATATACGTATGTATGTACGGGTGTCTTCACGTATTTATTCGATACTTATCGATATGTTTTCAACTTTACGTACGTACGTGGCTGTTCAGAAACTCGTATATAACGCGTAGCTACCGTGGTACGGGACGAATGTATACGACAAACGTAAGAAAAAAAAAAAAAAAAAAAAAAAAAATAAATAAATAAAAAGCACGCGAAATCGTGGGATTCTCTACACCTAAGTAGATTCTCTTCTTCCATTTTGTTTCGTTCGTTTTTTTCGTTTTTTTTTCTTCTTCTTTTTTTTTTTTTTTTGCCGAATCGATTCTCTCTTATTTTACTCCTCTTCATCGTCCTCTTTTTACCTTCTCTCTTCGTCGTCCTTCTTCCTTTTTCTTTTTTTCTTTTCTCTCTCTCTCTCTCTCTCTCTCTCTCTCTCTCTCACATTCACTCTTTCTCTTTCGATTCGTACCTTACGCTCCTTGCGAATGCAGCACGGTATCTCGCATTCCGGACGATTTACGTTGCCCCTATTGTTTCGGAGTTTTCGAATTTTTTTTAGATTTTTTTTTCTTTTTTTTTCTTTTTTTTTTTTTTCAAGACTTCTCGAACACGTACTGGACGAGGCGTTTCAATTTTGGGATTACCGTGATGTCGTCGCCTTATCTCAAAAGGTTTAATCGTCATCTCGCTCCGAACTTTATCCTACTTCCCGATTTTTTTCTCTTTTTTTAAATTTATTTCTTTTCTTTTCCCCAAACTTTTCGATCGTAAGAAAACGCGCGTTCGACTCGTCTCCGTCCTTTTTCGTTTCTTTGCTGTTTTTTTTATTTTTTATTTTTATTTTTTTTTTTTCGTACACCGTACGCGAATCATCGAGTTTCCTAAACGGGCATTCGTAAATTTACAATTCGAAACTCGACCTCTCGTACGGTTCTTTTCTTTTTTTCTTTTGTACTTTTTCTCTCTTGTATTTTTCAAAATTTCATAACCATTTTCATTCCATTAGGACGAATACGGAACCAACACGCACGTTTCGTTTTGTTTTCTCCTCCTACTCTTCTTCTTTTTTTGTTCTTCTTCTTCTACTTCGCTTTTCAATCGAGCTCTACGGAGCAACGGGATTCACTTGTTAGACGAATTTTTAATGGATAGCCGATGGGGGCTTGGCGGAGGGAGGGGAGGGGAGGGGAGGGGAGGGGAGGGGAGGGGTTGTTAAAATCGAGGTCACGTACGATTCGGTAGACCAAGTTTCAAGCTTTTCGAGAGTTTCCGCGACTACTAACCCCGGTATATAACTTTGAACAATCAGGAAACTTCGATTTCTCCTACCCCACCCACCCTCTCACCTCCACCTCCCACTCCTCACGTAGATACTGCGAATTGGAAAATTTCATTTCGATTGATCGATCCTATCCATCCATCCATCTATCTATCTATGTCGCAAGATCGAGACTTCGTCTTTGAATACTTATTACGACATGATCACGTAAGTGCTAATACGTTATGCGCATAAGTTTTCATATATACAACTCATATATATATATATATATATATATGTATGTATGTATGAATTTAGATGTGTAAGAATAATTTCATAGAACTTAAATTTGAGAATGATTAAATACAATAATATATTTCTGTACGTAAAGAGACTTGTGTACGCAACGAAATACGTATTACGTATACGTAAGATTAATTACATACAGCGTATACGTACGAATAATTATTTTATATATAACATAAATATAATATATTATATATATATATATATAAATTAAATATATATAATTAATATAAAAAATATTATATATATATATATATTTTTTTTTTGTTCATGTGAGTCGCGTGCCAACAATCTATTTATCTGTTGCAATATTCGGTCGTATTTTCTCTCCCCCCTTTTGTCTTGTTATCTCAAACTACCCTTTTTCTTTCCATCCTTCTTCTTCTTCTTCCTCTCCTCCTCCTCCTCCTCCTCCTCCTCCTCCTCCTCCTCCTCTCATCTTCTTTCAACCATTCTTCTTCTCCCCCATCATCGCCAAGCCCGTTTCAATTCCACGAAACTGCGATCTCTCTCTCTCTCTCTCTCTTTCTCTCTCTCTACCACGAGAAAGAGAAAGAAAGAGAGAGACAAAGAGAAAGAGAGAGAGAGAGAGAGAGATACTGAGAAGCAGTTTACGTTTCTACTTTACATAATACCAATTCCACAAGTCCTCTCTTCTTTCCCCTTCCGTTTTGCTTGTGTAAGTTAAACGGGCCACCCCTTTTCTACAACCCCCTCCCTCTCTCTCTCTCTCTCTCTCTCTCTCTCACTCGTTCTTGTCTTACCACTCCTTTTCCTAAAACTTTAGTCTCTCTCTCTCTCCCCCACGGGGATTCCTTCCTTTATCCTTTCGAATTTCTTTCTTACTTTTGTTCTATTTTTTTCTATTTTTATTTATTTTTTTTTTTATTTTTTTTTACATCCTAGAAAAGTAGTCTAACATGTTTTAGTCTCTCTTTCTCTCTCTCTCTCTCTCTCTCTCTCTCTTGCTCTTGCTCTTTCTCTTTCCAGTGGTACATACATCGGCACTTTGAAATTTTCTACGGAAAGAGGATTTCGCACAATTCTTGTGAGACTGCGGTGAAGGAGGAGGAGTGGTTTGGACGAGAAAAGTGTCGTCGTTCAGTGACGATTTTATAGAAAATTTTTTTTTGATAAGTCGTACATATATTCTATCATATATAGAAACCAAATAAAATGAAAAAAAAAAAAAAAAAAAAAAAGATAAAAATAAAAATAAAAGGAGAGGAAGAGGAGAAAGGGGAAAGAAGACAAAGTTAGTCTCTTAAACGTGAACAAGTTGATTCCACGTGTGAGTATTTATTTGGCTTTCGGGATTACGAGGACCCGAGAAGTGAATTCAAATTTGACTTGTTAAGATTATAGGCTCTTGCGACCCTATATATATATATATATATATATATATATATATATATATATATATATATATATATATATGTGTGACCTAATCCTCGGTCTGCTTATGTATATTTATTTATATATCTATATATATATATATATATATATATATTAGTTCAATATATATTCATTGGATATAACACACGTTTATATTATATCGATGCGTTATCACATCGTATTCAACTAAGTATCTATACTAAAACACGTACGTATTTCGATTCGATATGCTCTCAGTGATATTAAAAACTTATACGATACCAGTACGTATGTATATCGGCCAAAGAATAATATAATGTATGGCGATCGTTCAAGTAGAAATATGTTAATTTCTATATGTAATGGTTTCTACTTTTTTATTCGTTGTATTTTCGATACGTACATGACATACACGCGATACGTAATATCACACAAACACACACGAACACACACACACACACACAGGTTTATATATAACATATTTTGAATATTTGGCAGAGACTACATATATACATATATTTTAATTTTTAATTTTACCCTTCTTTCTCATTTCGTTTCACTCTCGGACAGTCTGATAAAAAGTTATTTTACTTATACATTCGTTCGTTCGTTCCTTTATTTATTTATTTATTTATTTAATCGTCTTATGCCTCTCTGTTTTCTTTTATATTTTTCTTTTTTGTATTTAATTTTTGTCCCATTCACTCTCATAAGCAATTTCAAATGATGTGTTTTCCAAGAGAATAAGAAAGAACGGTTTATCTTCTTCACGAGTAAGCATCACGTATCTCATCCCGTTTCGTTTTTCTTCAAACGAGTTAGCCTAGCTAGCTCCTTTTCTCATCTCTCTCTCTCTCTCTCTCTCTCTCTCTCTCTCTCTCTCTCTCTTTCTCTCTCTCTCGTGCGAGCCAAGGCGAATAAGGATAAATCGTCGTTTAGATCTTCGACCGTAAGAACTCCGTACTATTCTCTTCCATTCTGTCTCTCTCTCTCTCTCTACGTCAACTTTTCTTCCCTCGTTAGATGAAAAAAATAGAGATAGAGATAGAGATAGAGAGAGAGAGAGAGAGAGAAAGATAGAAAACTTCGGTAGTCTCTTTGCTTATCGCTCTCGTTATCACGATTTTAAATTGCTCCTTTATCTGCCAGTTTGTCCAGAAGAAAAATTGAAGATATTGTATAACAAATTTCATATCATTAGTTAGATATATGTATATATATAGGACGACGAGTTATAAAAGTTTTTTCGAGATGCGTCGAAAGAAATAATCGGATAAAAAGGCATTAGATCGAATTAATATCGAAAAGTTTATCCCTAATCGTGCGATATCATTTTAGAAAATACTTTCGAAACTTTCGATACGCCCTATATATCGTTTTATATATACACACACATATATATATATACATAATATCTTTATCTATGTGAAAAATATACGTGTATCGATCCGTTAAATATAAATCCGATTGGTACGATTACGTCGTACGCGAAAAGAACGAATGCAAATGTAAATGTTTGTTGCAAAATAGATTTTTGTGTTTTGTACGCATTAAAAAAGAAAAAAAAAAGAAAGGAAAAAACAAACGAAAAGAGACTTCGTTTCTTTTATCCTTCCTTTTATTTCGACTTTATTTTTATTTGTTTCATCCTTTTATGTATATATATATATATATATATATATATATATATGTATAAAAAATACGTGAAGTGTTCCGTTTGAAATATCGTGATTGAAAATTGATAATAGTTCGCTCGAAATGGGCTAAACGATTGGACAAGTGATCGATTAGCAATATCGTTTCAGATTGTTATGCGCTATCAGCTGGAATAAAAATAAAAAAATAAAAAAAAAAAAATAAAAAAAGGGGAATAATGGACGGGGAAGGAGGGACACGAAAGTAGGCAAACGAAAATAATAATAAAAAAAAGACTGTTCTCTCCCTCTCTCTCACTCCTCTTCTCTCTCCATCTCTCTCTCTTTCTCTCTCTCTCTCTCTCTCTCTCTCTCTCTCTCTCTCTCTTTCTCTTGTGTCGGTGACAAAAATTCTATCTCGCTAGAAAATCGTTACTTTCGCATCGTAATTTCCATTGAACCGAACACTTTCAGTCACGTTAATAAAACGATTGACACAAATACATACAACGAGGACAATTCAACTGATGATTGCCGAACGACCATTCGCTATTTTACATTGCCGATATTAGCATACGAATCGTTAATGAAAAGTGACAAAGAAATGAAAGGAGGAGAGAGAGAGAGAGAGAGAGAGAGAGAGAGAGAGAGAGAGAATGAAAATTAAATTAAATAAAAAAAAAAAAACGAGAGAGAGAAAGCCACGGTTATTCACGTCTTTGACAAATAATCTCTGTCGGCGGAATATTCATTTTCACCTTTTTTTGGTTTCTTATTTTTCTTTCTTTTTTTTTTTCGAAGATAACGCCACGAGCAATCGGAAGATATTCGCGACCTTTGTATATTTATTTTTTTTTCTTTGTTTTTTTTTTGTTGGTCAAAAATCGCTCCGTTAAGCACAAATATATATAATGAAGCTTTTAACGAGTTATTCGATTGAAAAAAATTAAATGTTACGTGAGAAAATAGAAATACACACACACACACACACGTATATATATATATATATATATATATATATATGTGTGTGTGTATGATATTCTATTGGATTTATCTCATTACACGTAGGAACTAGTTGTCTCTATGTTTGTCAAAGAGAACGCGCACTCCATTTTGATTTGACATTAGCAATTGAGGCAAAGGAACGTGATACTAGTATCTAATGTAACTATCTCTTAACACAAGAGAACAGACAAAATATGTATTATGTTTAATTTTAATACCACATTACATACGTACACACACATATATAACAATAATAATAATAATAATAATAATAATAATAATAATAATAATAATAATAATAATAATAATAATAATAATCTAATATTAAATGATTATAAATGAAAAAAAAAAGATTAATTTAAATAATTTCAATATATGATAACGCACACGAATGAAAGATATAATTTTGATCACGTTCTCAGTCTATTAATAATAATAAAAATATATCTCTATCTGTCTTTCTCTCTCTCTCTCTCTCTCTTTCTCTTTTCGTTCAATTTTTCATATTTTCTCATCGTACCTATTTTATCACCATGCATCCTCGTTTGCATTCATGTCAGCAGTTGAAACGTCGACGACGAATGGTGATTTTCTCTTTCTCTCTTTCCCGTGACTCTTTCTCGTGGATAGAATATAATAATGTCGTTGAATTTTTTTCGTGAGAATTTCATGGGCCACCGTGTATGTATGTATCTATGTAAAAAAGTGTGTTATACCTACGAACGTGAAACTTTTCTTTCGACAGAAAAAAAAAAAAAAGTAAGATAATATTCTCCGTCTGTGTATATATTTTCTTTGTTCCTAAGAAGATAGTTCAGATATTATAACGGTCAAGTTTTAAACGTAGAAATTATTGTATAACGCGTATTATTGTACACAAAGAGATATTTATTAAGGAATAAATATCGTGGATAATGTGCAACGGGAGAAATACGCCATTAGTCTAATAAATATTTAATCATTAATACGTATCAATTGTAAATATTTTAATATTGATTTAATTAACGATACTGCGATCGTTTCGTTAACATTTATATATATTTATTTATTTATCTGCATATAAAAATTATATACCAACGTAAGTTCTTTCGAGATATATGTAATACGAATTTACTTTATATATAACTTTGCCGCTTCGTTAACATCCATATCAATTTAACAGAAAAAAAAAATATATATATATATATATATATATATATATATATAAAATAAGTTTAAATTTTTGAGATAACAATAATTGTTTATCTCGTTAGTCAGTTTAATTATCTTTCGTTTCGTTTATCGTCCGGCAAAAAAAAAAAAAAATATATATATATATATATAAAAAGAATCAAAAAGAAATGAAACTTTAAAAAGCATTCTCTCTCTCTCTCTCTCTCTTTCTTTCTTTTACCTTCGTATAACTATTCCTCCCCCCGAAAAAAAAGAAGGAAAAGAAAGGAGAAGAAAAAAATTCCTTGAAGGTATTCGTTTTGACCCAGTTTCGGTATCTATGTACTTGAAAAGCGGTCAAGAACTGTGCCATTATTTAATTACGACGTTTTCCTTTGCAACGTACATACATACATACCCCCTAAACTTTTTCTTGGGGGTATCAATTAACTTAATAGAGTACGCCGAGGTCCCTTTTCTCTTATCTAGGAAATTTCATTAACTTTGTCGTCACCCTATATATATATATGTACATATACATATATACATCTACGTAGATACATAGATATATACGTAGATATATACGTGGTCTATACGTCTTTATGGGAATTTAATGACGAGTTTAAAGACGAGTAACCCTAAGTACGTAATCTTCAAGGACGAACTTAAAGCATAGTGTAATTTTAAAAGGAAGACGTAAGAAGTATACGTTGGATATTAGATTAGGATAGAATTCTAATCGCTTCGATATTAATGGGATAATATCGTAATAATTAAAATATTATAACAATACGTAGCTCATTTATATTTGTATATGTATATGTAAGAAGGTTAGAATAATTT
>OU427011.1:1727191-1739691 GCA_911387935.1 Dolichovespula saxonica
TCGAAGAAAATTAATTGAGAAAAGAAAAAAAGGAAAACGATAAACGAAAGGAGCGAAAGAGAAAAATAAATAAGGAGACAGATAGATAGAATGTCGACGAATATGCGAAGATCGACGAAGGAAAGGAAAAGTGAAAAAACAGAAGGATCGACGAGATCTACGGGTTCCTCTTCGATATATCGACGATGAAAGGAAAAATAGAAGGAGGTAGGAAAGAGAAGATAAGAGAAGAAAAGAGAAAGAAGTGAGAAGAGTGGCGGGAGGAGGAGGAGGAGGAGGGAAGGAAGGACTCGTTAAAATCGTTTAGAAAATTTCTCGTTAAAAACTCTTTCTCTCCGTCTGTCTGTCTGTCTGTCTGTCTGTGAGTGTTAGAGAAAGAGTGAGAAAAAGAGAGAAAGAAAGATAGAAAAAGATTCGATACTAACGCGTGGAAGGGACATAATAACAAATATAATTTTCTAATGGATCTCACAACGGCCTTGGTTTCGTCCATCATTTATAACGCTTACGTTTATCCGACGAAATTCTAATCACCGGAGAACGTAAAGACTAGCGAAAATAAATAAAATAAATAAAATAAATAAATAAATAAAGGATATATATATATATGTATATGTATATATATATATATATATATATATATATATATATATATATACCATCTCTTTCTAATAGCGCCTAATAAAATTCCCCAAAGTATACCCATCGTGGTATATCACTCTCTCTCTCTCTCTCTGTCTTTCCTTTTACATTTCCTTTTCTTTTCTTATTCAATCGATTATTATTATTATTATCGTTATATCATTATTATCGTTGACATTGATTATCGTTAATATCATTCACATAGATTTGATTTTTCCTACGTATTATGATTTACGAATGTGTCATTACGATCTCTACGATGATTTATAAAGTGATATATAATACGTTCGATCGAACGGGACATTAATATAACAACGAACGTTTTCTGGATTTTCCTTCTTTTTTTTTTTTTTTTTGGTGTTCTTTTTCTTTTCTTTCTTTTTGATTTTTACGAAGAAATCGTTATTTCTCTATCCATCTGTCTATCTGTCCGTTTATCTATATATATCTATCTATCTATCTATCCATCTATCCATCTGAATCCTTGCTATCCACTACTTTTGAATTATATTTTTAACGATAAATTTCTATTTTCCTTTCACCGTACTCTTCCATCTTTTTTATTTCTCCTTTCTCCTTTTTTTCCCCTCACCCCCCCCCACCACCACCACAACCCTCCCCCCTCTTTTTTTTCTTCTCTCGTATTTTCTTTCACGATCGATTAAATTCTATCGAGGTTTGATCGTCGAACGAACGCGTAACAAAATGTTTCTAAAAGTTTCGTCGTCGCTCGACGTTTAATTTTCCTTCGTCGATCGAATAATAAGATCGATAAGATCGCGATAGGATCGCGATAAGATAGATCGTCGTTCACGTCGCGCTTTTTCTTTTTATTTCTTCTTAATTTTTCTGTTTTTTTTTTTCTTTCTTTCCCTTTTTTCCTCTTATTTTTATCTCGAAGATAGAAAGATATAATATAGAAAAGGGAGTGGGTAAAAAACGGAAAGGGAAATAAAACGGAAAGAGAAACGACGAACGTGTAAACGCGTATTTAATATATTTATAAAAACACACACATATATATAAATTATAATAAATACGTAAAAGAATCGATTGGGATATTTGAATACAAGTATATTTATATATCAGAACGTAGCCCTTTGGATCGTAATTCTAGGCCTCTTTTTATTTTCAAATTTGTATTTGTTCGTTCGTTCGTTCGTTCGTTCGTTCATTGGTTAATTCTTTTTCTTTTTTTTTTTTTTTTTTTAAGAGGAGACGATTTGTTTCTTCCCTTTCTTTTTCATTTTTGTTCTCTTCCCATTTTCTTCTCCTTGTTTTTTTCTTTCTTTTCCTTCTGCTTCCACTTCCCTTTTTTTCCCCTCTTCTTTCCTCTCTCTCTCTCTGTCTTTTTTATTTTTTATTTTTTATTTTTTCTCTCTCTCTCTCTCTCTCTCTCTCTCGCGGAGATGACGTGGATAATGTTCGTTATGTCACACGACGATCGGAGAAGAACTAGTCCGTAAGAAGATCAGATAATGACGGAGTCTCCAACACCATCGACGAGCAAATGCCACGACGATAAATCCGATAAATCCGAGAAGGCGGTTTTTCTGGTAAATCGATTTTACAAATTGTTCCCCACTGCGAGTTTTGTATTTATCGATAATTCAATCCCTGATTTCGACCTCTCTCTCTCTCTCTCTCTCTCTCTCTCTCTCACTCTATCTCTCTATCTTGAATTTCTATAATAGATATTCCAATTGAAGATGAGAGAGAGAGAGAGAGAGAGATCAAAATTAATAAGCGAGATAATACGATTTGTTAACATGCGTTTGATTTGAATAATCACGATGATTTTAGATATAAAATAATCACCGATGTATTAAATGGGATAAAAGGGATTAATTATCTTGTTTGTTGTTATTCCATTCGATAATTTATTTTATTAGAATATTATGCTTTTTAATCGTGAAGATTAATATATGAATGCCTTTAAAATTCGTTTAGCCGTATGTTCAAACTCTCTTTATCTCTCTCTCTCTCTCTCTCTACTGAAAAGAGAGAGAGAGAGAGAGAGAGAGAGAGAGAGAGAGGCACAAACTTAACTTAAGATAATAAGCGAGATAATTCGATTAATTATTAATTACTCCATTGATTTATCACAGAGTATAATCGTTATTGAAACGCCATACAAAATTATAATCTTGATCTCTTTTTTCTCTGTTCATCTCTTTTATTCTTTTTGTTTTTGTTTTCTTTTGATAGAATTTAACGCATCGATATATTTTATTTTCATATAAAATCGATAATATCGATACGCGAACGTCTCGGAAAAAATTTCGTTGATTCTAACATTTGTAAATAATTTAATCATTATAATCGAATAAGAGTTCGCTATGAGACGTCATAGAAAATTGATCTTAATCTTGATCTTGATCTTACAATAAAAATGTTATAATTAAAATATTATGATATCATAAAGAGAGAGAAAAATGGAAAGGGAAAGAAGAAATCTTGATCTCGATCTTGATCTTGATCTTATAATAAAAGTGTTATAATTAAAATATTACGATAGAGAATGAAGAAAGATATGAATGAAACATTGACACATTAATTTAACTTTTTCTCTTTTAAATGTGTTACATATCGCAATTAGAATTTTTTTTTCTTTTTTTTTTTTTTTTTAATTATTTATGACGATTGATACGATTAGTGAAAGAAAAATATAGAAAGATATCTTTCTTCGATCGTTTTTTATAGGGGTGGGAGGGTAAAAAAAATTGAGATTAGATCAATAAGGTAAAAAATACGTGTGTGTGTGTGTGTATATATATGTGTGTAATATATTGTGTGTAACGGTGATGTAACTCTTCTCTTTATCCCTTTTTTATTTCTGCCATTGCAGCAAATTCAGGATATAAACTGTCAGGTAGCACAATTTCGTGATCTCCTTATAAACGTCGGCCAGCCACGTGACTGTCCGGAATTACGCGAGAAAATTCGAAAATTGCGAAGAAGTTGCGTCGAAGCTTGCAAGGGAACGTCCCAGCTCGTCCTGCCTCAAGTACGAAGGTATATTACGATTCTTTTTACCCCAATATTCTTCGTTTTCTTTGTCTTTTATATTTATTTATTTATTTATTTATTTATTTATTTAATTATTTTGTTATTTTCGTTGTCCTCGCGTGTTCATCGAATCGCGTTTTTTAATTCGAGAACGCATTAACGCGAAATCGTTCGTGCATGTGCATGCGTAACGTTAAATGCGAGGAATTCGAAATATTTCGAAGTCGCTATTGAAATGACTCTCAAATGTTTCGAAAGATTAATTGGGATTTCTTTTTTTTTTTTTTTTTTAAATCACCCAGCACCTAACAAGAAATCGTACGTCTTTCGTTTCTTTTTGAATCATCCTTTTAATTTTTTTCCCCTTTGATTTTATCTATTTATTTATTTATTTATTTATTTATTTATTTATTGTCATTATTATCATTATTATTTTTAATAATGTTAATAATATATTTTGATATTTAATAATTTCGATAACATTTTTCTTTATTTCTCACGATTACATTTGATTATAATTTTTTCATCGATATTTATATTTATATATATGTGATGATCCTTTGGCTGAATTAATACGAATTATCACGATGATATTTCATATCTCTAAGATTAAAAGAAAACTATTTCTCGTGGAATCGGATTTCAGTTTGCTTTAGATTAATGAGATTTCAATTAACTTGGTAAATAGATTGGAAAATGTAAGCTCTCTCTCTCTCTCTCTCTCTCTGTGTCAACCCTTCTTTTTTTCATTTTTTTCTTTCTTCTTTCCTTTTATTTTATTTTATTCTTTTTTTTTTTTTTTTTATTTTTCATTAGCCTATTCGTTAATTCCTCTCCCTTTACATTACAGCCCTACCATATAATTCGACGATTTAAATGAAAGATCTCTCGATAAAGATAAGGAACAATTCGAATCGATTCTCTACACTCTTCTTCCTCCTCTCTTTTCTTTTCTTTTATTTGTCTCTCTCTCTCTCTCTCTCTCTCTCTCTCTTTTTTTCTTTTCATCTATCTTCATCTCTATCTCTTTCTATTGCGAGCCATTGTGTTCTAAAAAGAAAGAGAGAGAGAGAGAGAGATAGAGAATTTACGAACGTACGCACATCGATAAGTTTCTCGGATAAATTATTGCTATGGTAGCTTTCAGCCAGAGAAACACAACACGCGATTCGATAGTTTCGACATACGATAAAATGAGATATATATTTATCGGATTGTTCATTTAATTTAATAACAATTCGTGGCGAACGTTTCAATGAATAAATAAAATTACGTTATTTAATCGGTTTCGTTGTTATTCGTATGAAAAATTTATTCCTCGTTTTCGTTCCTTCTTTTTCCAATTTTCTTTTTTTTTTTTCCATTTCTCTTTTCGAAAAATTCGTTCGTTCGTTCGAGAATCGTTCCTCTTCTTCCTTTTATTTATTTATTATTTATTTCTTACTATTTTTTTTCTTTTTTTTTTTTTTTTTTTTTTTTATCGCAAACCCGTAACTCTCGTAACGTCGAGATTACGATTGGAACGAGTGTCACTTCAAAAATTTATTTTTCAATTGTCGTCGATTTTTATCTTAACAATTTTAATTGCAATATTATCGCGTTATTCGTACGAATGAAGTGTGAAAAATTCTCGTTAAAACGGTATTTGTTTCATGTCTCTACGACTTTTCGTTACGAAGATATCGCATATGGAATGTATTTCATTCATAATTCGTCCGCTACAGCTGTTCGTAGTAAAAGCGATAGTAGTTGTAGTAGTGTAGTAGTAGGCTAGCGTAAATTCTCAGAATTTATATAGGTCAGTGTGTCACTGAGCCAATTTTGAATGAAATTATATGGGTCAGTGTGTCAGAGTTTTTAATCTTTATATTCGCATGCAGAATATCTTAGAAAGTAAAAGTCGTATAAACTCGAATCGAATATCGTTTTGAAGGGTAAAATTTTCTCTCCCTCCTTTTTCTTAAATGTTTAACAATTAATTAACAAATTGTTATAAACAATTTATTATAAACAAATTCTAATGAACGTAGTTCGTATTTTTTCGTTTTAAAAAAGAAGAATAGAAATGCCATTTGCGAGTGATTTACGAACGTTACGCAAATTGATGATTAACAAACAAATTAGTTTTTTTTATTTAATGTTTAACAATTAATTAACAAATTGTTATAAACGATTTATTATAAACAAATTCATACGAAGTTCGTATCGTTTTGTAGAACAAAGAATAGAAATGCATTTTGGAGATTGATTTACGAACGTTACGCAAATTGATAATTGATAAACAAATTAATTTTTTTTTTAATATTGTTAATTAACTTTTTATTAACATGCGAATATCTTAGGAACTAAAAGTCGTATAAACTCGAATCGAATATCGTTTTGAAGGGTAAAATTTTCTCTCCCTCCTTTTTCTTAAATGTTTAACAATTAATTAACAAATTGTTATAAACAATTTATTATAAACAAATTCTAATGAACGAAGTTCGTATTTTTTCGTTTTAAAAAAAAGAATAGAAATGCCATTTGCGAGTGATTTACGAACGTTACGCAAATTGATAATTAACAAACAAATTAGTATTTTTTTTTTAATATTGTTAATTAACTTTTTATTAACATGCGAATATCTTTGGAAGTAAAAGTCGTATAAACTCGATTCGAATATAGTTTTGAAGGGCAAATTTCCCTCTCTCTCTCCCTCTCTCTCTCTTCTTTTTTTAAACGATTAACAATTTGTTATAAACAATTTCGTTGCGTACGAGGCTGACGGTGATATTGGAATCGAATTTGAATGGAATGGAAGGAAGGCTTACGAGATGAAAGTAGAAAAAAATTAAAGTCAAACAAAAACCACGTTGTCTTCGCGAGTTTTACGACATTTGCATACTTAAAGTGACAGTGCCGTTGTGGCGTCATTTAAATAATTTAATGAAAGAAACGGGTGTTTATCGTTGTGTCACGTTGCATAAATCGATATTAACGAGATACGGTATCTATGGACCGATAATAGGAGGGGTCTCCCATTCGTGATTAAAGACGAAGAAGACGGGAATATCTTTGAAGGAAGATACGAAGAACGTTTTTTGGGCCATTACTACGTCGATTTTAGTTCGTTCGTCGTTGTGTCGCCCTTTGAAAAATTTCCTTCCGGAGGTTTGCACGGCCTAATGAAAATCTTAATTTTTCATGGCCCCCTTTTTTCTCCCGACTCTCCGTTTCCCTTTTTTTCTTTTCTTTTTTTTTTCTTTTCTTTTTCATCCCCTTTTCCTCTTCTTTCCGTCGGTACTTCGTCTTCTTTATCTTTATCTTCTTCCTTTTCTTTTCTCTCTCTCTCTCTCTCTCTTTCGAGGTTCAACAAAAGGGCACGTTTAATGCTACGTTTTCTTTTTCTTCTTCTTCTTCTTCTTCTTTTTTTTTCTTTTCTTTTTATCCTTTCTCTCTTTCCATACAATGAGATACGTTAATCTATGTTTTATATTAACTCTTCATTTTTCTTAATATTGTTATTTCGTTCTTATTTCATTCTTACCTCTCTTTCTCTCTCTCTCTCTCTCTCTCTCTCTCTCTTTTAATCTTTCGTTTCTTTTTCTATATCAAACAAATTCGAATATTTATTAGTGTAAACGTAGATATATATATATAGATATCGGTATATTGATATGAGTTTGGGTAATAAATAAAATTAGAATGCATAGAAAATTTTTTTTCCTTTTTTTTTTGTTTTTTGCAAATACAAAATTTGTAACAGAAGTACGTGTTAACAAAAAAAAAAAAAAAAGAGAAAAAAATATAGAAAGAAAGAAAATTAAATAAGCATTGTCAGTAAAATGTAATATGTAGGTAATGATTTTTGAGACATACCCTGTATATATATATATATATATATATATATACATAGTGACGTTGTTTAGTTGATGAGGATACGAATATATTCGATCGAATAATCGGAACATCTCGCGGCTGAGTTAACAATGGCCATGACGTATTACACGTTGAGTTAGTCTAATTGGATAGTCGTAAGGACTTTGCGGATTATCTTTGTGTTCTACGTCCATCGCAAATACGATTGCTATATTCGATGCGTTATTCGATTTGTTGTTTTTCCACTTAACCGGTGGAAAAACAAGAAAAAGAAAGTGTTACGGCAACGAGTAAGTCAATAATAAAAATGAAGAGAGAGAGAGAGAAAGAGAAAGATAGACAAAGGAGAAAAATAAAATGGACAAACTTCGTTGGACTTTTTAACGAAACGAAAAACTAACGATCCCTTGAAATTTTCAAACATATATATATATATATATGTATATATTTATGGATAAATATTATAAAAAAAAAAAACAATAGTAATAATAACAACGACAACGATCGTCGTTGTTTAAGAAAAATTTTATATTAAAAAAAAAAAAAGAAAAAAAAAAAAAAAAAAAAACAAGAAATTCTCTCCCACTAATCCGTCCTTGTTTTCGGAAATATTGCAACTGCATGGCGTATAAATTTTTACGATCGCTCGTAAAAAGAAAAAAAAAAAAAAAGGAAAAATGAAAGACGGAAAGAGAGGAGGGAGAAAAAATGGAAGAACTTATATCACCCCTTGAGGACTGTGAATAATTGAAAGATTTATAGTACGAATTTTCAGTCGGGTCCGGTATTAGTAGTAGTAGTAGTAGTAGTATGTCGTAGTATGTAGTACATCTGGAAATATGTCATCCGCAGTGGCTTCAACTGTCACATGCAATAACAGTCGTAACCATTCGTCGTACGCAGAGAGGAATGACGATCGTGTTATAGCGTGTAAATAACGCGTACAGTATCATGGATGTATAGATGGATAGATGTGTTAACAAATTATATATTATACGTAAATCGCGTTTTGCGTAACGCCGTAACGTTCCACTCCGTACTCGCGAAAGTATAGATTCTCTTAAAATAGATCTTTAATTATTAAGTTACGAACGATAACCGGGGATTTGATGTCATTGCGTAAGAAAATTACCGATCGTGTTCATCGTAACGCCGCCGATTTGTTCTTATTTTTTTTTTATTTCACTTTTAATCGTTAATTGAATAAATCCACGGACGATAATGTCCACGTAATATTCTAACGTAACGAATTTTGAGTTTATTATATCGTTTCGATATTCTTAAGTTTCACGTTACTTTCTCTTATGTCTCGCGAAGGATCGATTATATAACGCTTCAATGACGTTACGAGAACGATCATTTTATAATACTTACAATAATAATTTATATTTCATATCGTATATAATATGTATACGTATATATATATATATATATTGACATATGTATATTATATACGCCTGAAGATAGACATCACTTTATACTTCGCCGATAATTACGGTTGCGTGCATCCCTATCGGTAACAAAGATATATATATATTCTTTTTTTAAGGTCCCTGAAAGTAGGCTACCACGTATTACCTGCGTGTATAGCGTTGTTGCCTATTGAAAGGAGCTTGGGAAAACTTTTTCCGTTCTTTTTGTTTCTTTTTTATTTTCTTTCTTTCTTTTCCTTAAATCGATCGACGACCTTAAAGAATCGTAATCGTCGATAAATCGAGAAGAACGTATCGTCGGGATTTAGAAAATAATTGGCATTGAAATAACGGACAGATAGTTCTATCTACGGATACAAAAAAAAAAAAAAAAGGGTAAATCGTAAAAGAGTATCAGTTCGTTCGATAAATTGAAAGACATTTAAATCGAGTTTACGTTGGAACTTACTTACTTTCTCATTTTCAATGTAAATTTCGTCTAACCGAGGTGTATATATATATATATATATATATATATATATATATATATATATATTTCAAACTAGGAGGTTTTATTTCTTTAGTAGAATGGGAACACATGAAATATATATTTACGTAGGGAATCCCGAAGGACGTAAGGGAGAGGGAGAAGGATACACATTTCTCGAAAGGACCAAAAATTGTTTCGCGCCGGCTGGAGACGTGAACGTGTTCGATCGAACGTCCTCGATTACGAGCGATTTGCCGTAGAATTTATTCATGAATATAGCCTATTGGTATGCGTGCGTACCTCTTTGTATATATGCATATGTATGTGTATATATATATATGTATATATGTATATGTATATATATATATATATGTATATATTGGCGAGTGTATGGCCCCATGGCTCACGTCAATTTCAGTAGTTCGCCGATGGACGAAACTGTCCGACATGGCTGATCGATCTTCGATCATTTTCACTTCGTGTTTCATATAATTGAATCTTCTTTCACTAACCGAACAATATTTTCTTCACCTTTTATTTATCAAGTTTGTCATTATATAATCATCATTATATTTTCAATTGGACGTTGCGTGGATATTTGATTCGAAAATTATTAATAATATTAATAATAATTAATATAAAAATTATATATATATATATATATATATATATGTTACAGTATCGTTGATTTATAGGAGTATAAATTATCATATATTAGTATTATCTCTATTATTACATTATTAATGTTATTACTATTATTATTGATATTGTCACGATAAATAATAATTTTCAATATTTCATTTTAGAAATTTATACTAAAACAATTCCCATCGAAAGCTTAGATTCGATTTAGGATTCTGTAATATTAATTTCTATGGGAATTCTAACGAGTGGTGGCGTAATAATTGTTGCTAGTTTAACAGCAAAAACAATACAAAAATGTGCGATCGGTTATTATTATTATTATTATTGTTATTATTATTGTTAATGTTTAATGTGAGCTTTTATTCAGCCATAAAACTGAACACGCGAGCCAATGCGGAGTTATGCAAATAATATGCAAAGATCGTTTTTATTTGTACATTTTTCTTGAGATTAACAACCGGCCATGACGACTTCTATCCGTCATACGCTAATGTGTATAACGTTCAACGGTTGCATAGTGTACAGGGGCATTAGAATAAATAAAAAATAAAAAGAAAGAAAAAGCTCGAAACTATCTAGATTACTATTACTACTACTACTACTACCACTACTACTTCGCGGTTACTTTAATTTTCTTTTTTCTCTACGTTTATAATTATACAGTTTTTCGCGAGATTTAATGTAAGTAAAATTTATGATTTTTCGCGTGACAAACTATGACCGCGCGCGATTTCGTTCATGTCTCGCGGCCTATTTTTATTATTTTTCAGATTGACAGAACGGATAGATAATATGAATTACATTATTAGAGTGGTCGATAAATATTCCAATGTCCGTCCCCCATCGGAAAAATTTTTCGACTAATTTCCAATCGATATTCGTTAATGACATTCGGAATTGTTTTTCCACGGAATATCAATATTTGTCGATACTTACTTACGTACGTACGTACGTACAAATTACACCCTTGGTTTGATTTGTATTAGAAATGAAAGAGAAAAGAAAAAAAAAAAGAAATTCGTTCCAATAGAAACTAATATTTGTTCGAATAAACGATTAACTAAATATGAACATTATTAAATATCGAATTATATACGTATATATATATATATGATCGAGATATGAAAACGGTTATTCATGAAATATATATATATTTATATATTTAATATATGGTAAATTTGCTTCTAAAATTTGTCTCTACGTATCTCAAATAACTCGAGATAAGTTAAGCGTTAATTTTCAGTATCGGTAAACTCCGTTAGAGAAATAATTCGAGCGTATATATTAACTTGTCATTTTTGTTTGTCGAATTTTGTGTGTATGTATGTATACACACACACACACACACACACACATATGTATATAGATATATATTTAACGATAAATTTTACTCAAATATTCGTCTACGTTATTTGCAATAACTTCAGACAAGTTAGAAATTAATATTTTACCACTCGGTTGCGTTTAGGTCGCGTTCAAACTCATGCCACGCTTAAGCTTACCCACTAATACTGTTACTATTACTATTACTATTACTATTACTATTACTACTTACTAATACCACTTATTTCTTTTCTTTTCATTTCTTTCTCTTCTACTTCTATTCGTCCAATTTTAAACACGAATATACTCTAGGACGTTTCAGTTTTATTTTTATTTCTGTCTTCGAGTACAACAAATTCTTGGAATCGATTTTAAAGTAACGATCACTCCCTCCCCCTCCCCTCGTCCGCGCGTGTCCGTAACTGGATTTTAGTCCGAAAAACGTTTTCAATGTCTCTTGCGAATTTTGAAATACGATTATACCGGAAAACTTATATTTTATATGTATATATATATATATATATACATATATCGTGACGATCGACAAGTGAATTTTCTCGAAGTACTTTCAAGGATAAAGCGTAAATAACACGTTCGTATAAATATACAGTGCGTCTTGAAAAGTTTTTAATCCGATACGGTCGTTGAAATGAAGATAGGGCGATTGATTTTAACGATAATCCGAGAACTTTCAGTCCGATCTAAGAACTTTTTTGGCTTACTCCGTCACCCCCACCCTCGGATCCTCTCCTATCCTCTCTCTCTCTCTCTCTCTCTCTCTCTTAAACCCCGTGTCTTCCATCTCTCTTCGTTTCCTACACTCTCCTAGCCGTCTCAATCTGTACGCGTACAACGATAAACACGAAGTCGCACTCGAGTGTTTAAATATCCAAGCCGTACATAAACGCACACATCTGTGCTACCTTGCAGTGTGTACCTCGTGAAAGAACGTTTACGATATTATATAATCTGGAAATAGAGAGAGAGAGAGAGAGAGAGAGAGTCGCCTGGGTCGTTTCGGGCAAACGGAAGAAAATTCGAGTTTGCACGGAGTTAACTTCACGGTTCGTAACTTTCGACGTTGTTGGTTCGACTCCGGTAACTCGTTTAAACGCATACGG
>OU427011.1:1744691-1774691 GCA_911387935.1 Dolichovespula saxonica
ATCCGGGCAAATGCGTTTATTCGTTTGTTGTATTGACGTATACGCAGATAATAATAATAATAAAAAAAAAAAAAAAAAAAAAAAAGAAAAAAAGAAAAAAAAAACTGAATCAAAGGATATGCGTATACATATATATGTGTATATATATATATATATTTTTTTTTTTTAATATGATATAATAAATTAATATATATATATATATATATATATATATATATATATATATATATATGATATATGATAGGAACTTGTAGGAACTTTCGAGTCACCCTATATAATCGAACGAATTTATTTCCTACGTGAAAGTTTATATATATATTTTTTTTTTCTTTCCTTTAAAAAAGAATGTTTCATTTCTTTCATTTTCTTTCTTTTTCTTTTTGCTTTAATTGCAATCATACGCGTCTTAATGATATATTGATAAATGATAGGGGGCGGGGGGGGGTTTGGGATTTGCTTCGATAATGGGATTACACGTGTTCGATGATAATTAAATAAACAATACGACCGCGATACCTTCTGTGACAAAGTCAACATACGGGCGTAATATTCTCCCTAAACGCTGTAAATTGATAACCATTGTTAAATTTTCAAAACGCTAACGTTCGTAGTTATTGGACCTATAAACCCGTCGCAGATTATTGATTTTTTATTCGTTATTTCTAGCGCGATGGACGTCGGTATACCAGCGGACAGTCCAAATTTGGTCCTATTATTCTTCGTAACGCAATTGTTCCTTCGCGAATTGTCCAAGAGTAAAAATCTGTTAAGGATCGTACCGATGGATATGTCCGGATATTTTGGTAAGTAATTATTATATACGAGAAATATAAAATATGAGAAATATTTATCTCTTTTTCTTTTCTTTACTAATTTATTTTTTTTTTTTTTTTTTTCAACGATAACACCACTTTTCTCTTCACCTTTTTTTCTCTTCTTTATACATTTTTTTTCTTTTTCTTTTTTTTTTTGGAATCAACTATTCCCTTCATCCTTCTTAATACACTTCGATCGAGCTCTTTGACGCTTGTTACAATTTATTTATTTATTTATTTATTTATTTATTTTCTTTTTTTCTTTCTTTTTAATTCGTACAATAACAGGGAATTAGATATTTATCGATCGATATGAAATCGATTTGAACGCGTTACGAGATACGACGACGATCGTAATAATTTTAGAAGGGATGATGGGGGTGAGGGGGTGAGGGGTAGGGGTAGGGAGTAGAGAACACATCTAGGGTTAAGTATGAGACGTCAACGGACGCAAGCAATGTCACTTTGGTTGACTCAATCAGGTGTTATCGAGTTGCAAAGCGCAAAGGTAAACTGCAAGCTTTAACGGATGGTAAAGGCCAGAGTACCTGGGGCTCCTTTGATCTAAACAGTCTCACTTACTCGGGGGCTAATTTACTCTCTAGACGCATATATGTGTATATATGTATATATATGGTACTTCTCAAATCAACACGCGCCACGTACGATAACCGTCCTCTTGTAATATAAATATAAATATGACATGTGATTCATATGTTATAATTATAAAAAATATATATATATATATGTGTGTGTGTGTGTGTTTGTAGAAAATTGATTCGGTCAGTTCGATTTTCATAATATTTAATTACAAATTGTTTATCTTTTCATCGTATATGACGAGGGCTTTTCATTTCGGACCGATTTATCTCCTTTCAATTGTTCATTATTATTATTTATCGTTTCATTCGTTATTTTATATTTATAGAGCGTCTCTCTCTCTCTCTCTCTCTCTCTCTGTTTTTCTGTTTCATCAAATTTTATATTTCATTATATATATTCCATATTTCTTGAAACACGCTTTCCATTCTTTTCATCATTTTATCATATACACGTTTACGCTCAATATATTCTCAAACTTATTATATAATAATAATAATAATGATGATGATAATGATAATAAGTTTTCTAACAAATCTGAGAGATATTGACGACAAAGAAAGTTTTTTTTCTTTCTCGTTCGAAGACAAACTCTCTCTCTCTCTCTCTCTCTCTCTCTCTCTCTCTCTCTCTCTCTCTCTCTCTCTCTCAACTTCATTATCGAAATTCTAGGCACGAGTTGCACGTAATTCGATCGTTTCCCAATTATTTACAGTCGATAGTACCTTATCTCACGAACGTAAATAAAGAGAAAGATAGAGAGATAGAGATAGTGATAAAGATAAAGAAAGAGAGAGAGAGAGAGAGAGAGAAAGTTCCTTCGTCGACAGAAGTAGCATAGAAAATTCGATTGTCTCTGGTAAATCCCCTATGGAACGAAGGGAAACTTTAAAGTATTATCGAATCGAACGATTTTAATTTGATACGTGATTATCGATTTAATCGAAGCACAAACAAACATCTTCATTTTTAAAACGGTCCATTAAACGTCAAGGTCCCTCCTAATGTTCTTCCATTCCAATTTATATTAATCCTACGTAAATATATACGTAGTTAAAAATATTATGTTTATATTATTACAATGAAAAGTTATATTAAATCGGTGCGAAAAGGGACGATCGAAAGATTAACAAAAAGATCAAAAAGAAAAGAAAATGAGTTCGTAATTTTTTTTGTTTTCTCATTTTTTAACGAGTTTTAATCTACAAAAATAATTATATATATAAATATGTAATTATTAATGTACAGTCCATAAAAAGATCATACAATTCTTTTCGGGAATACTTCGTTCGATTTATTGCATACAGTAACGTAAAGTTCGATGTGATTTAGTACGCGAAAGAGAAACGAGACGAAACGAAATGAGGAATGGGTGAAGAATAAAAAAATAAAACGAAACGAAAATCCCTTCGAAGGAATAACGAGAGGAAGGAAAGAAACGATCGCAAAAGAAAAAAAAAAAAAAAGAAAAGAGAAAAGAAAAAAGGGTTATAAGGATGACAAATCGGAAGGACGATATTTTCATTCATCGATAATATATTTCAGAGAGCAGAGCTGGACCGTCGAACATAGGCAACGTTATATCTCAGATCCTGTTATGCAAGCAGATCACGCCCGACTTCAACGAGGAGGAATTGTGCAGCATCAAAAAGGATTCCGAAGAGATAGGTGCACTGATCGCCGAGTTACAGGAATTCATGCCCCAATCCGAAGCTGATACAGGTATGCCTGCTCTCTACTACTACTACTACTACTACAGAGATTGGAGACTCTCGATCAGTTAATGATATCATCATTGCAACCCTAATCAGTTTGATTTTGTAGCTAGGATCAGAAATGATCGAATATTGGACACTTGCGTCTCGTTCTATTACCCTTCATCTATCCTCTATCTCTCCATCTTTATTTCTCTATTTCACTATACTTATCGTTAAATAATTTTCGTATCGATCGGTGTATATATTGCGATACCTTCCAAATAAATAATTGCGTCGAAAGTTAATTGAACGATCGAACCGTTCTTCTTTTTTCTTTTTCCTTCTTTTTTTCAATGATATAAACGTTATTGTAAACGAATCGTAATGAACTGACGTTTAAATCAATAATTATGTTGAAGATTGTCATCGTTCTCACTGTTGTTATCGTTTTCTTTGTGCTTTTTCTTTTTCTTTTTCTTTTTATTTTTTTTTTTCTTTCTTTTCTTTCCAGAAAAATGCGTGGCCCTGCAGGAAGCTGGAAACCGCGTGAGCCGTAACAATGGCGGACGAAAAGTGAATCGATGGAATGCCAGCAACAGATCATCGCGACCGTCCTCCTACTGTCGCGGTGGCTTCAAGTTTCTCTGTTGTACCGGCAGAACGAATTACATTTGAGATTTGCAGGATGGGTTGTAGCAGTAAAGGGCTTCCACCTGAAGAACTATCGAAGAAAATGAAAAAGAGGAAGAGGAAGACGAATAAAAGGAATAAGAAGAAGAAGAAGAAGAAGCAATCAGACTCTCGTTCGATTTAATTTCACTTTTCTTTTCTTTTTACATTTTCATTCTGATTCTTCAAACGTTTATTTATTTAAAAAGATTAAATCCTTCAATCTAAGATCCGTTTAAACGGCCCTTAATAGATCCTTGCACAAGAAAACTTTGCGTCGCCAAGATAATTCTACTTTTTTAATACTTTAATACTTCGACGAATTGTATCGTTTTGATTTTATTTTTTCTTCTTAACTATATGTATCACTTATGCGTGTATGTATCGTTTAGTAGTCGATTCATAATCTTGATTTTATATCATCTATAAAGGACCGAACAATCAAAAATGATCTCGATCTGATCCCTAAAATAGAGAAAATAAGCCGCGCCCGAATTTCCATGATTTCTATCTGAATCGATACTTATTTTTCTAATGTTACGATAAATTCGATTCCTTTTCTTTCATATATATATATATATATATATATATATATATATATCAATTGATTTTTTAAATATTAATGCATTTTAAATATCATATGTTACATATGTAAGTGTATAATTTAAAATTCGCGTGATCGCCATCTTGATTATGTCATCAAGTGAGACCGACCAATGAGAAACGATTTCGATCTAACTATTCGAAATACATAAAGTACGCCGCACTGAATTTCCCTGATTTTGATCTAAATCGATAGTTATTTTTCGAATATTTCAATGAATTTATTATATTTCTATTATCATCATCTTTCTAATTTATATATATATACATATAAAAAGAAAAAAAGTCGATTTGTTAAATATTAATGAAATTTTAAATAATGTATATCACATGTAAGTACGTGCTTGAAAATACGCGCGATCGCCATCTTGGTTCGTATTATCGAGCGACCGACCAATGAGAAACGATCTCGCGTTAATCCCCTCCCCATCCCTCTAAAATAGTGAGAAAATATGTTGCACGCGCGTATCCTGAATTGATCGGTACGACTTACTGTTAATAAGTTGTTTATTTAGAGAACGAGGGTATGGGCTTCGATCAAAAAAATAAAAGAAGAAGCAAAGGGTAAAGAAAAAGGGAAAAGAACGAGATCTCCCGTTAAAAAAATAATCTCCGGATTTGAGTGTCTGAAAGGGAAGAAGCGAATGATTTTATAACCAATGAAATGAACAATGAAAAATAAAAAATGAAGTGTAGGAAGATAAAGACGAGACATTCTTCAAAACGGTATCGTTGAAATTGTTAAGTGAGAAAAATAGAATCTATGAATTTGTGCGAAGTGTGTAATAATAATCGACAATTATTATCGATCGGGACATCGTTATAACGAATGCGTTCTGTACGATATAGTTATTATCGTGAAGATTTCATTAGAGAAGGGCAAAGAAAAGAAAAGAAAAGAAAAGGAAAGTGTTATACGAATACAGTGGAATAATATATTGAGACGTAAAGAAATATGTCGAATATATGGCGTGTCACGTTCGAAAGAAAGGAAAGAAAAAGAAAAGGAAAAAGGAACTAAAGAAGATCGGGATAATGACGACGTGGGAGAAATAACTCAAGAGAGAAGAAAAAAAAAGATAAGAAATAAAAATACCCATCATCCTCTCCCCTCTCCTCCTCCCAAAAAAAAGAATTAACAAGTAAGTGGACCAATCGTCGATTTATTTATTCCGATATATAAATAATAACTCTATATATATATATATGTATATATATAAATATAAATATAAATATATATATATATATATGTATATATATATGTATAGATGGTTATAATAGATTCAGCTTACTAATAATACAAAGGGAGAGAAAAAGAAATTAAAAATTACGTTTATATAGATATATCTATATACATAGGTACTACTTAAATGCAGGTTAGTACAGAAACAAAACAAAAAGAAAAATGGCCGTATCACGTGATCCCTCGTATCGATATTTTAATATCGAACGAGCTTCTCGATCTCGTTTAATCGTAACTATATTCCGAGATATAATAGTGATATATTTATTATTAAAAGAAAAGGAGTAATATATATAAATAAATAAATAAATAATTAAATAAACAAATAATATATATTTATCGTATGATGAAAGAACACGTAGAAAAGTATTAGAATTAGAGAGTGAAAGAGAGAGAGAGAGAGAGAGAAGAAAAGAAATTAGTTATAAGAAGAAGAAAAGTTTCATTTCCACTTTATTTTCTATAAAGAGAAATTTGAGAGAATTTCTTTTTTCATTTCTTTCCCTCTTTTTATTTTTTTTCTCTCTCACCTCTTGGGTTTATTTTATTCGTTGGTTTTTCCTGTTACCGAGAAATTTGAAATATTCTATTAATTGCATATTACGGCTACGAATCGATCGTATTTAATCGGATTAATTCTCGAATGGAAATAAAAAAAAAAAAAAAAATAATTGTTATCTTCGTATAAAGTGTACCTGATGATGCAGCACCTCGGATAATCACTTAAATGACAATTTTCTCAATCTGTATCTCTATATATATAATATGTATATATATATATATATATATATATATATATATATATATATATATATATATATATATATATATATATATATATATATAATACGTATATATACATATATATATATATTTCGATTTCGTTACGTACACACAAATAAATACATACATAGAGATATAAATGCATACGTAGATGCCTGTAATTAATGTTGGATTATATAATAGATATAGTCGTGTACAGTGCTTCGAGAAAAGAAATAATAAAAACAAAAAAAAATATTAGTGAACTTCACTTTTTCGTTAGACGTCGTCGTTTACTCGAATGTGTATATGTTAATGATTAAAAGGACTTAAAGAGAGTAAAAAAAAAAAAAAAAAAAAAAAAAAACAAGAAAAGAAAAGGAAGAAGAAGAAGAAGAAGAATAAATAGAAACACGTACGTGATATAGAATTAACTACACATATCAATTAACAATGAATGAATTGTACTAATTAAACAAAGTTTGATCTCTTTATTTCTCTTATCTACGATGTTAATTAATCTCTAATTCATTATATCAAAACGTAGTTATATTATATATTATATATATATATATATATATTATATCTCTTAAAGATCGGACTTGTCACTGACATTTAACCACGATATATAGTAAAATAATAATGCAGATTAACTGCCGACAAGAAAATAAATTATAACGATCGGACATTGTAGTAAAGTGACGTTATGAAAATTTAAACATTACATTGCCGCGCCGTTAAATAAAGTGAGAGAAATTTAAGCGGGGAAGAAAATTAATTGATTAAAAAAAAATAATAATAAAAAAACTATCGTTTGAATGATCTCTTACGTTATACGACGTAACGAAAGAGGAGCAGTCGAATAAAATTGTACGAAGTGTAACTGACATTACGTTGTGAAATAATAAAATCGATTTCCCAAATAATAAATAAGTGAGAGATACGTTAAGTGTTGTTTTTTTTTTCTTTTTATTAAGAATATAAAAAATAATTAAACTGGTGCGATATATATATGTATATATTCAGATGCAATAACCTCCACATGGTCGGTAATACTTGCAACGTATAAATTATGCATCCATATATATATATATATATATATATATATATATATATATATATGTGAATAACTGCATATTTCAACGCGCGTTTCGAAAAAAAATCTATTTGATCTTATGTTAATAAAATAATTATTTTTTTTCTCCTCTATGTTACTTTACGGAACACGTTGGTTTATATTTTAAATGGAGGTTTCTCAAAATAAAATCTTCATGCTGATATAAAATCTTTATTACAAAAAATAAATTAATTCACTCTACATATACAAAAATATATAACTAATTAATATTAATAATACTCTCTTTCTTTCTTTCTTTCTTTCTTTCTCTTTTACGATGATCTTATAAATAGATTATTGTTAAGAATCGATGAAAAAAAAAAATATATATATATATATATAAATATGACAGTATTTGATACCAATCATATTACACAGAGATATTACATACGCTATGTTGTTGAGTGCGCGCACATTAATGTCATAGCATCGTTATTAATAACGTATTTGATTTAAAGCATATTTATTTGGATAAATAAAGATGCTTTAAATGTTACAAAAAAATTGTGTGTAACGGTAAGAAGACACTAGAGTACATTGTCATTAATATGAACGTATTATGTCGATAGTGATCACTCATTTGATGATATCATTTTGAGAAAGCAATTTTTTTCTTTTTTTTCTTTTTTTCTTTTTCCTTTTTTTTTTTTTTGTCGAATTGTCCTACTTAGAAAATTTTTCAAGTGTGTACACACATTAATCAAGAGTGCAAAATATTAATTTGAAAAGTTTTCTCACACGAGCTAGTATCATTTTTGATCTCTCCTATTCTCAATGTATCATTAATATAATAATGGCCTTTCTTGCTTGCACATTAAATTTAAAAGAACGTTATGAGAAATATATGTGCCAGTAAGATAACTTCAATATAACGTTGACGATACTTTGTACAAACTTTTTAAAAAGGATGCGCTATAATTCTTTTTGAGCATTTATACATAAAAATTCTAATGAGATTATTAATACTCGATAAAGCCTGCCCTTTTTTTTGGACAGGGAAGTATTAATATTAGACTACAATTGCATTTTAATATATATATATATACTTTATAGTAATTTTAATATTTTTTTTTCCTGTTTTTTTTTTTTTCTTCTTTCTCTTAAAGTCTAATAAGACTCTTTGTACCTACTTTTTTTTTTTTTAAAAAGAAAGATCCAATAAAGATCCAGTCTTGGAATAAAATATTATGTCAGAACGCTTTGCGAAAACACGTTACTTATTTTCCTATTTTATATTGGATCTATATCTTTCTCTCTCTCTCTCTCTCTCTCTCTCTCATTCACTTTCTCACTCTCTCACTCTCTCACTCACTCTCTCTCTCTCTGTCTACTTATCTCTCTATATATATATATAATTAGATTATTATAAAATCATGGCATAAAAAACAATAATTAAAGTAAGGCTTTTCCTCTTTATAGATATGTTTTTTCTTGTTTTAATTAATATATAAATTTTAGTAATATATAATTAGTACTCTGATGAGCATCCGGAAAGTTGTACTTTAAAGTTTTCATTTAAAATTACATATTAATGTTTACTATATTATTAATCGCGTAAACGTCAAAGGAACACTATTAACTCTAACTGTACTTATAAATTTCCAACTTATAAGTCGCTAAAATAAAAATTCTTCTCTAATAGTGTTATTATAATAAAGTGCTATTATAATTTACAAAACGTCTAGCCTCTTCTAACTACGCTTTTTGTCTAACTTATATATATATATAAAAGCTATATTGCATATCAGTATTATTTAATACATATTTCAACAATTATTTTTTGTACTTAGATTTTTGTGTTTTCCATTTGTTCTATTCTCTTCCTATGCTGAGACTCGATTTCCTTAATCTTTATTTTTACTTCCTCCTCGTAATTACTTATTACCTCGTCATGTCTTTTTTGTACTTGTGTCATGGCTTTTTTATATCCCTCCTCTATACGTTTGCATTCGCTATGAAAGAATTTTTCTTTTTTCTCTGCATGCTCCTGCGAAAGATATAAATATCTATAGAAGTATAATCAATTATTTCCTGTTTTTTTTTTTTTTTTTTGCTTTTTTTATTTTATTATTTATTTATTTATGTTCTTTTTTTTTTTTTTTAGTTTTCACATCATTCATTCGACTATAAATATATATACATACATACATACATATATATATATATATGTGTGTGTGTCTCCTACCTTATAATTCTTGGCCGATTTCCTTGCCGATTGATATTTAAGCTTCAACATATCTATGTTATTTTTTATCTCCTTCTCCTGTTCCTTCAACGCATTATTTTCTATTCTTAAACCTTCCTCAATTTCCCTCAACTTTTCCATATCATCCTTCATAGCAACCTCCTTAGCCTTGATATCTTTGATTTCTGCAACCCAATTGGTCATTACCTGAGCCATAAGATTCCTTTCATCCTCGATGTCGCTTTCATTCTGTTTCAATCTTTCCTCCAACTGTTCGATCCTCAACTTTCTAGTTAACAATTCCTCACGATAAGTCTTCAATTTGTTTTCGATTAATTTGCTAACGAATTGTTCCCTAACTTTGAAGGAGGAAAATATCGTCTCCTTCTCGGTTATGTTGTGCTTCAATTTTTGGACCTCCTGTTCCTTCTGCAACAATGTCACCTTGTACCTCTCCTCGAATTCTTTATTCTTCTCTCTATACTGTTCCCCTATAGCTCGTAATTCCTGAGCAACCTTCTGTTCCATCTCCTTCCTAACCTCCCTTATAACCGTCTCCCTTATCTTTTGCAAATCCGTTTCCTCCGCCAGCGTGCGAGGCGACAAATTCAATTTGGCCGTGAGTTCATTCTGATTCCTCAAACATTCCTCGAGTCGTTTGTCCCGATTCGTCAACTTCTCCAAAAGTTGATCCCTCTCCTCCGTTATCCTATCCAAATCGTTCATCCTAACTATCTTCCTCTCCCTCGTCTCTATCTCCTCCTCGAGCCTCTTTATCCTTTTCAACAAATTCTCGCACTCCTTGTCCTTCGACTTCAAACAATCCAATTGATTCGACAATCTTTTAACGAGTTCCTTGTAATGTTGCAATTCCTTTTCCAATTCGTTTCTCGAAACGACGAAGGAAACGTCGTCGTTATTGTCGTTGTTTTCGTTCCCTTTGTTATTTTCAAAACATCGACGATCGATCTTCTTAATGTCGGACAATTCCAATTCCAATTGATTTATTTTATCCCTGAACACGTTCCTCTCGGTCAACAATGTCTCGCAACGGCTCTTAAGGCCCTCGTTTTCTATTTGCATTCGAGTTATCTTCAATTTAACGTCTTCCGCCGACGGCGAGGACGACGAATCGTCCCTGTTAGATTTCTTTCTCAATACCGACAACTGCGAGTCCAACGTTGTCACCCGCCCGATTAACTCGTTCCTTTCCAAAATCGTATTTTCGTATTTCTTTTTCCAAGATTCCTGAGATATCTCGATCTGCGCTATCTTCAATCTCGTGTCGTCCAATTCAGTTTGACATTCCGACAATTTTTTATGATCCTCCATAGCCAATTGACATTTCTCCTCCAATCTTAGGTTATCCTCTTCGAGCTGATACAAACAAATACCGTAACAATTACCACGAGTTTCGAATATATGTATATATATATAAAAAAAAAAAAAAAAAACATAAAAAACCATAGTCTCTTACTTGACTGATTCTTTGTAAATGCTCGGAACAATGATCGGGCAATAAGATGCTTATTTGTTGATTAGGATCCGCATTTCTCAATTCCTTCAATGCTTCTTCCTTAGCTACGATTACGAATAATATTTTATTGCGGGGAGAGAGGTGAGAGGAGAGGGGTAGGTTTTTAAGTTTTTATCAACGAGGACATACTCGACGTTACGCAAGACCATATTATTTTATCGTTACTTTCGAGCTCGAACAAAAAAAAAAAAAAAAAAATCCCACGCTTACCTCTTTCGATCTCTTGATGAATCTTCTTAGTGTGCTCCTCCTTCTTCCTCTTCTCCGATGTCAAATCCTTTTGTAACTCCATTATTTTGTTTTTGTACGTTTCGCAATCCTTGTTAAGCTTCTCGATAAATTTCCTTTGGGTTTCCAATTCGTACTCCAATTTTTCCATGTCCCTTTGATGCTCCTCAATGCTCGCGTATCTCTCCTTCAACGTTCTTATCTCCTCTTTGTGCTCGTTTATCAATTGTTCCTTCGTACCGCAAACGTCTATGTACAATTCTTTAACGTGATCCAATTCCTTTTGCGTTTGTTCTAACTGTACCCTGGAAATTAAATTGTACATACATACATACATACATACATATATATATATATATATATATATATATATATATATATACATAAAATAATTATATAAACTAAAATTATATAAATAAATATTTAAAAAATTATTTAAAAAATATTTAAATTACAAAAATTATATAATAAAACATATATATATATATATTTACAAAAATTACATATAAATATATAATTACAAAAATTATATATAAATAAAACACACACACACATATATATATATATATATATATATATATATATATATAATTTATATAGATAAAATAATTATATAATTTTTATTACTTACGTTAATTGTACTATATCCATTTTTGCCTCTTCCCTGACCCTCTCTACTGCTTTAGCGTGTATCTCCAAATATTCCTTATTGTACTCCTCGATGACCTCCTTCTCTTGCATCATGCTCGTACTACTCTCTTGATGCAATTTCTTCAAGGTCTCCTGAGTTATAGCCTCGGCCTCTTCCAACTTTTGTTCGAGATTTAATTTTTCTTCCTTCAATATCTCGTATTGTTTCTTCACGTCGTTCAAATGACCGGACAATTTTTGTATTTGCGCGTCGGCCTTCAACGCTTTGTCCGTAAGCAACAATTTCAATTCCAACTCCAATTCACTGACTCGTTTAGCGTACCTAGACGTTTCTTGTCTACACGAGTCGGCCACCACGTTCGCTTTGGCAAGCTCTTTTTCTTTTTGCGACAATGTATTCTCCAAACGGGTTATCTCTTTTCTCTTAACAGTTTGTCCCGCCAAACATCTGAATGAATAAAAAAAAATATATATATATATATATATAATTATAATTAATATATAATAATAATAAATATATATATATACATATATATTTATTTATTAGAAATATTAGAGATAAAATAATATCAATTGAAACCCTTTAATCCGACATCGGTTTATCTGTGTACCTTTGCAATTCGCCCCTTAATTTATTAGTGATATCGTCCGTGGGTTTTAGCCTGGATCTATTATGAAAATCCCCCAATTTCATTTGTCTTATAGAATCAGATTCCTCCTCTAACGTGGTCGCCAACGAATCGTACTGGGCCGTTTCATTCTTAGCCATCTCCAATTTATTCTTTGGAAACAAATGCATTTGAAATATTTTCTTGTTATCTACCACTACAACCGCATTCCTTAGCGCAAATAATTTCTATTATAATTCCTGTTCTTTTTTTTTTTTTTTTTTTTTCTTTTTCCATTACCTGCAAGTCTTGAATGTTCTTCGACATATCTTCCTTTTCCTGAGACAATATTTTAATTTGAGCTTGTAGCTGTAAGATCTGTTGGTCGTTATTCGCGGCCATTAAATTGCGACACTGTGCTTGACTCTTTTCTAACGCTTGAGCTAGGCGATTCGTTGTATCGCCCTTCTCCAATATTAAAGCTTCGTGAGCTCTTCTAATATCCGCCAATTTGTGTTCCAATGCCGTATACGAAGATTCCTATTTCAAATGAACACAATAATGGTTATTTCTCATTAACGATTCGAAACGATTTTCGTTTTCTATACGTCAAGGTGCTCGCAACGAGAAATGATATTTGGTGGATTTTCTTGGAATAAAATAAACAAAAATAAAAATAAATAAAAAGAAAAGTAAAAAGGAATGAATAATTGCAAAGGTTTTACAACATGGATATATATATATATATATATGTACTATGAATGTAAATGAACTTGCCCAAAGATCATAATTGCTGATATCCTCGCTCAGCGGCTGTGGCAAATATTATATCAAAATATATAATATTCACATACTTATATAATTTAATTAATTTTTAAAATCGACTAGAATAAATGATGATGATTATATCATTCATCGTATACGTACCTTTGTATTCAACTTATCCGTAAGTACGTCTATTTGAGTTTGCATATTTTTTATTTCCACCGCGTGTTTCTCTTGGGCTTGTTTCAAAAATTTCTCATTGGTTTTGTCGCTTGTTTGCAACGCGTGCACTCGTTCTAAGACAGTAACTTTTTGTTGGAGATCCACCACAGAATCCTTTGCGCTGGCTAATTCCTCAGCCATCTGAAATAAAAATAAAAAAAAAAAAAAAAAAAAAAAATTGAATACTCGTTGAAATGTTTGTAATTAACGCGCGACGGTTAAATAATATTTCTCCTTACGTTTTGATTTGTCGTCTCTAAAACGGCGTTCTTCTCCTTCAACGATGCCATTTGTCCTTGAAGATCTATAATCTCTGCCTTGGCGTCGACTGTAAAGTATAAAGTTTTACCAAAAAATAAAAAACAACGTTAAAAATAAATAATAAAACAATAATCGAACGGAAATATCGACGATTAATCCAAATAATAATTCTTACTGAGAGCGTGCTGCGCTTGATTCCTGGATATGTTGGATCTTTCGACCTCCGCCTGCAACAGGATTACCTTTCGACTAAACTGGTCCATTTCAGTTTCTTTCTGTTGTTGTAACTGTCGCAGATCCTCCGTCAGTCGCTTTATTTCCTTCATCCTAATCGTATACAAAACCTCGAGTTGTTCTTTACTGCTATACTCGGCAGTTTTATATATCGTGTTCTCATCCAACATTTTTCCATTCGGACTTATTTTGAAGCAGTGATTTATTTCCTCCGATGTAAGATTATCACCGCCGCCGAACTCATGAATCTGCTTACACTGTACATTGTTACCATAATTTTCGATGTAACCGTTATTCGCATAATGTTTACCGTGGTTGTTGTAATGATTGGCTGGTGTTTCATAATTATAAAGATAATTTTCATTGAACGCGTAACCATCCTCGGGACGACTGTCCAAATCTCTAGGACAGGAACTAGAATTTGGAAGTCTTGCCAATTCGTAGGAAGTTTCCATAGTTAAATTATCCGCTTCAACAGATTTTTTATTTTTATGCGATGTTGGCGTTTGCCCATACAAACTCACATCTCTTTGAACATCAAAAGTACTTAAACCAATATCAGATTCTGTCCTATAATTCTTCATTGTATCATGATTATAATTCACCGAATTATCTACATGGTCATAAGCTCCAAAATCGTTACATAATTGTGCAGTTGTTTGAGTTTTGAAAGGTAATCTCTGTTTAGTCATATTGGTATGTTCATTTTCTTTGGCACTGCGCTGATAATGGCTACTATTAGCAGAACTGATATCGTCTTCGTTGTCGTCGTCGTCGTCTTCATCATCATTTTCTAAATCATCGAACGCATTTGTCAACAAATCATTAATCTAAAAACAAAACAGTGCGGATTTAAAATTGAAGTTTCAGCGAGATCGCATCGCAAGCTCGTTTAAAATCATGAAATAGAACCAATCAACTGATTATAATCAACGGCTTATATTATTTTATTAGTTTCTTCTACCTCTTCATTGCGTCGCTTAAGATCCTCCTGTTCTTCATCCTCCTCTAATCTTTGTTTACTTGTATTTAATTGTAAACTTTCAGAACCTTGAAATAGGCTTATACCTGGTCCCTCCATTCCTACCTTCTAATTCTCACAGATTTATTACACAACCCAGACATTTATATACAACATATTTTTGTTTATACGACCATAACCTAAACGCAACAAGTGGGTCAAAGAGAAATTGTCTTAACTAACGCGCACAGATTATAATTAAGAAAAAAATTTAGGTATATTCATTTTGAAAGAGTTTTCAAAAAACCTCGTAGGTCAACGCCACGATATACGGCAAAATTATCCAACTATTGTTATGCACTAAGATTTGCTTGTAAACAATCTTTCAAAAGTCAAACACCATTATGTAGGAAGCGTGCATACAGAAGTATATTCTTCAAAGTCTTATGGCTTTTCATTGGTCAACACTTTTATGGTGCATTCGTAAATGCATTGAAAAGACGCCATTATTGTAAATACCGCCACTATTAAAATAATTTGGGTGGGGGCGAGCCAATGATATAGTTTCAATCTCATCTCCATTCCGTAACCTTTCCCGCCATTTTCTAATCGTTCCCCCATTTCTAATAACAAACGCCGACGAAACGTTAAATTAATTATTTAAAAGAAAGGACTAATTGCCGATAGAAAAAAAATAATATTAGTTTTAATTTCATTGCGCTTATTATAACACGAAAAATAATTCATCGAGAAAGATTTATTGATCTCGGAGACACTAGGTGGCGCCAGTGTCGTCTACGTTGTTAACCTCCTCTTTAGAGTATGTTCGTAAGACTTAGTCCATTTCATTTTTACTCGAGTGCGTTTTGTATCTACGCGAGTCGTTAGTTTAATCGGACGATAATTCGTTTCAAAACATACGTATATCCAATTGAAAAGTATTCGCGTGCGATTAATGACAAGAGATTGTTAATTAAATATCTGTGATAGCAATGACGTACTTGAATTCGTGGGAGGAATTTGAAAAGGGTGCGGAGAGGTTATATCTTCAGAATCCTATGAAAGTATGTATATGTTACTTTTGCGAAATAGAAAGTTTTTTTTTTCTCTACAAATCATTACTCCGTTACTTTTATATAAATTATTTTCGTGATTTTCTCTTTTATATATATATATACAAAAAAATAAAAATAATTCGAGGATTTAACGGCGATATTTCTAGCATAATTGTGAATATTTTAACCTACTGTGCCACTCATTATGCTTCAAGGTATTTAGCTTTCGTTAAATTCGTCTTAACAAAGTTTTGTTGTAAGATTTAATAACAAGAAGAATACATTCAGACACAAGTGATACATTTCAATTATTAATAATAAACATTGCACGATTTGCGTTTAAGTATACATGTTCATGCATGGCTTTGATCGATTGATAGTAGTATAATGGTTTAGTCGATTATATTTTCAGAATAATTCAAATGTCAGATTATAGCGTATATTATTCCTCTCTATCTTAGGCCCGATATTCAATGAAATATTGCCACAATAAAGGCGTTTTATCGCTCAAACTTACAGACAATTGTACAGTAAGTAATTGCCTCTCAATAAATTTATTTCACATCGTTTACATTTCAATAATGTTCGTAAACTATCGAGCTCTTGATTTCAGTGTCTACAATATAAGACAGAAATAGCTCAAGATTTGAAGAAAATGGAAAAATTTATAGGAAATCTTATGAGGCATATGGCATCGAAAGACAGTTGAAGAAGGAAGGTTCATCGTAAGAATAAGATTATCTATAAATAATATAAATAAGATGTAAGAACACAGTGCATTCGGTTTAGCGAACTTTATGCGTCTCGTTATCATAAAAGATTCAGTGTCCGTCTACGATTATTTAGATATTTATACTTTCATGAGGTATAAAAATTTTCTTAAATATACAATATGTGCATAAACTTCGGCTTGAATTTTATTTAAAGCTTGATGCTCATTTCTGGTGGCTCCTTTGCCTCCTTGTCAAGGTTCTGTAAAAGAAAAGAAAAGAAAAAAAAAAAAAGAAGAGAAAGAAAAATACTATGCGATACGTGATATACACATATATATATATTCTTTTCTGTTTTATTTTTTATTTTTTTTTTTTTTTAATAGATGGCTAACTAATTTAATTAACATTCGCAATACACAAATGCAATAGATATTAATAAAGCTAAATTCAGATAGAGAGTAGTGGTTTGTTTAAAAGCATTAAGCAAGCACTTACGATATAATGGGCTGAAGAACAGCGTCCAGAGTAGTGTCAACAGGAGGGTAGATGTCTTGATTCGAAGACAGTTCGTAGTGCACCTCTCCCCCTAATTGCAATTGCGTCTATACCAAAGAAAACTATTTTACTATACCTACTACGAAGAACAATACAAGATATATCCGATGAACAACGTCTACTAAGTAATTAAAGCGTTAATATTATGGGGGACAATTATATGAAAGAAAAAAAAAAATAATAATAATAATAAGTAGCCGAAGCTAGAGAATTGTGAGTGTGATTTTTTTTGCCAGTGAAACACCGCGAGTAAAATACTAAAACAAATAATCCCAGATGTGCGAAAGAAAGTGCATATTATTAATTAAACTATCATAATTGAATTTAGTATTATACTGTCGCTTATATATATATATATATATGTGTGTGTGTGTGTGAGTGTGTGTCTATGCGTCACCTGTTTAAAAGCGGGAGGAAGGAAAAGAAGCCTGAACTACGGTGAAGCGCAAAAGGGGAGTGCCTGCCGCCGACCATTTTAATTTTAGCGTTAGAAAATTTTACTCAAGAAAGAAGCAACTTTTAACTTTTTAAACTTTCACTATCTTCCTCCGTCCCATTTTCAAAACAAAATGGGTCGCAACAACAACACACTGGATAATATATTGGTAGGCATATAAGAAATAAAAATTGTTAAATATTTATATATATATATATATATATATAAACATGAAAGAAAATAAAAAAGCAAATAAGCTTAAGAGGAGAGTGAGAGACAGAGATACGTACTACTACACGAGTAGTGGGCTTAGTGCTGTCGGCAGAGCTTGAGCAGCAGCTTGAAAATTCCTGCGGTGTGCTTTCCCCGAGCCCGCTGTCCACGTTACTCCCTATTAATATTCTGTTGTTACGGGTATAATAAAAGTCCCTCCTTGTATTATAATCGTTCCTAGAGTCCGGATACTTTGTCTCAATTTGACTGGTTCTCGTTGTTGTTGTCGTTGGGAAATTATAACATCCATCGCGCATATGTTGAATCACTCTTCTCTCCCTTTTCCCGAGGGATCCGATTGTTCTGAAATTTAATCCTTGACAAATTTTGTGGCTTACTAATTTTCTTTTGGGACGCAGTACTCTTTTTTTCCTTTTTTTTCTTTTTTTTTTTTTTAAGTAAAAAAATAAATAAAAGCTTTCTCACAACAATCGCAAAACGTTCTTTTAATAAATGCTAATTGTAAAAATCAATGCAAGGAGTAACACAACAACCACTTTTCTACAACGATGCTAACAACAACAACAACGCGCATTCCCTTAATGCATTGTCCTATAAAAAAGAAAATACACAATGTAAACGCGCAAATATATTTCACGTCTTATCGGTTTTATAAAGATTCTTTATACCAATGCCAAACGATAAACAAAGTTTATGGAAAAAAAAAAAAAAATACCTAATTGTACGTAAGAAATCATAAAACCCCAAATCATATTCAGCCTACCTTCATTTAAATATACATATACATATATATATATTTATATGATAAATACAATAAATAAATAAATAAATAATATATATATATATATATGTATATATATAAACACAAACAATCAAGAACAAACAGTAATGATACACACCACATGTAACAGGCAACAATAAAACAAGACCAAAAAAAAAAAGAAGAAGAAGAAGGAAAAGAAAAGAAAAAGAAAACAAAATATAAATCTAATTAAATAATAACAAAAACACACACGAGTTGCGTGGAATATATATAAATATATATATATATATATATATATATATATATATATATATATATATATATATATATATATATATATATAATGTATAATATATACTGCACACAACTCGACCTTAGGTAGGACAAACTCGACGCCGTACAAAAATAAAAAGAAAAAAAATAAATAAATAATCCCATCATTCAATATTACAGATGCGGTAGATAATAAAAGCGTCACAAGGGTGCCAGCTAAGGAAATAAAAATACACACAGGTGCGACGCAAGCTGGTTAATTTTCACAGATTTATTAAAGGATTCGTCATGCTTCGAATAAATAATTAAAAAAAAAAAAAAATAGTGGGGGGGTTGGGTCGGGCGGGCGGGTTCGGTCGCATGCTTAAAATTATAATTATAATAATAATAATAATTTTAATAATAATAATAATAATAATAATAATCATAATAATCATCATCATAATAATAATAATAATAATAATAATAATAAAAATAATAATAATAATAATGTAAAGCATGCTCTCTAAAATAAATAAAAAGGATATTAAAATTATTTCAACGAAACGAAAAGACAAAAATTAAATTAAAAGAAAAAAGAAAAATGAAACGAAGAGGAAAAAAAAATAAAAAAGAAAAGAAAAAATAAGTACAAGACCCATGCAATTGGGGTGGGGGTGGGGGGGTGGTGATGGTGATGGTAAGACTAAGGTAATAAATCTAAACAATGACTACGGATCCCGTTTCATCCTCCGTTTGGGGAGGATGGCCGTGGAGGTTGCAGGCCGTCTTGACGAGATCATCGTACCTAGGAAGGGACGACGTTTCTGCATCGTCCAAACGAGAATTGCTAGATGATTGCAGAGGACATTGCTGTTGCTGTTGTTGCTGCTGCTGCTGTTGTTGTTGTTGTTGCTGTTGCTGCTGTACAGATTGCGATTGTACCACCGTATATGGAATCTCCCGGCGTTGCTGTTCGCTCATTCCAGTGGTATCGACTAGGCCAAACTCCAAGTGTCTGGAAAATGTGTGCATCTTCATTGGAATAAACAAAAAAAAAAATTAAAAAAAAAAAAAAATAAATAAATTATACGAAAGAGACGGGGATAAAGAAGAGGAATGCCTTATAACGACACGAACTGTGCACAATCGATAGATTGAAAAAATAAAATAAAATAAAATAAAATAAACGAAAAATCGATTGCAGTGGTAAGAGAGAAAACGGATTATTGGATCTTATTGGATTAATTATCACTATCAACGTATGATATAACGAAGATTAACATTGATCAATAATTATTATCGAAATAATGGATTTGGATCGATCCCAACCGTGTTTAATATCAATGTCGTTTTAAAATAATAAACGTTTGACATACTTTCTAAGCTCGTCCGGTAGCGGTTGCTTCTGAGAAGGACTCCGATGTCTACTTCTATGCCTTCTTCTAGGCTCCGTATGGCTTACCTATGGTAAAAAAAAAAAAAAAAAAGAAGAAGAAAAAAACAAATAAAAATGTAAGAAGAAGGGAATCGGATCGTTTCCGGTTTAGTTAGTTCGTTCATATAAAAAAAAAAAAAAAAAAAAAAAAAAAGAAAATGAAAATTAATTCGTATATACTCACGATGGCTCTTTGTACGCCTTCACCTTTACGCCTTTGGGCTTCCCTCCATTGAGGCTCGGAATCTACCAGCTCGTGTCTAAAGGGAATAAAAGGGAAATAACTAATTACCTTTTAATCGTTGCGTGTAAATCTTTTTTTTTTTTTATTATTATTATTATTATTCCTTTCTTTCAATCTTAAGGAAACATATATATATATATATATATATATATATATATATATATATTATTAGTCTTTCGTCGATCTATGAAAAATCCAAGGGAGGGTGGGTTTGTTTCTTTTTTTTTTTTCTTTTTAATTTTGTTCGTTCCCACGCGTGCCTCTTCCTCATCATCGTCGTCATTAATATAATTAACACTTCGAGTACCTCCTACGGTTATTTTTCTTTTCTTTTTTTTTTTTTATTCTAACACTATCGTGAGAGTATAACGAACGAAGGCGCGAGAGGTGGTAGATAATAATAATAATAATAATGTCAACGATTAGGGATAATATCCACCACCCCTCACCTCTCATTTTTTTTTCTCGAGGTCAATGTACTCCTCCTCGTTACGACGAGAAAAATCATTGTTAGCTTTTCATTTAAATCTTGTTCCATATATATATATATATATATATATATATATATATATATATATATATATATATATATATAGATATATATATATATGTATATTTATATGTATATACGCATGTTATGAGAATTCGATCGATGGAACGTTAAAAATATATATTTATATATTTATATATATTTATATATACCTAGAAGAACGCGAACTCCTATGCTTTCTACGATGTTTCCTATGTCCCGATCGTGTATCCGATCCTCTCGATAATTCCGATTCGCAATCGGAGTGTCTACTGTGCCTACGATGACTATGACTGTGACTTCTTCTACGATGACCACCACGACTGTGACTGTCCCCGGAACTTTGGCTCTCAACGGAGCTGCTCCTACGTTGGAGTCTGCTCAAGAGCTAAAAAAGAGAAAAGACAAAAAAAAAAAAAAGAAAGAAAAAAATATATAACGACCAAAAAATAAATAAAAAAAAAAAAAAAGAATAAAAAAAGTCGATCGCGCGTCCTATCGAACATAATTAAGAAACATCGCCGACCAATAATCAATGGTGTCGATTTTTTATATTTTATTTCGTTTTTTTTTTTTTTTTGCATGTGTGCGTGCATTCCCTTTTTTATTGTTATATTAATATTATTTTTGTTCGTTCGTTCGTTCGTTGGTTCTTTAGTTCGTTCGATTGTTTGTTTCTTTTTTATTTTTATTTTTATTTTTATTTTTTTTTTAACTTACCGCCGGTGCAGTTCCTGCCGAACGAACCGATCGTGGACTGGACGAGGTGTAAAGCCCACGAGGTTGACTCTGAGTCCATGGGGCGCTTCTAATACTCCTGGGGCTCGAGTTACCACCAACCCCACCACCGGCTTGTCTAACGTTTTGAGGATTGCAAAGTACGTTGGCGTTGATCATCGTCGTCGTCGTCGTCGTCGTCGTCATCGTTGCACCGGCATTGTTCAATTGATTGTTACAACTCAACGTCCCAATCGGGCCACCCTCGACGAAGGGACCGACCATTTCTTGTCCCTCGACTACCCGCCTTTGTGCCCTACGGCTGGGTGCCCTTTGAAACGCTGCAGGTTGATTTCTTCTTATAGAGGCTCCTCCTCCTCCATGTTGTTGTTGTTGTTGTTGTTGTTGTTGTTGCAACTGTAACTGATGCAATTGGTGTTGATGCTGTTGATGTTGATGTTGATGCTGTTGTTGTTGATGCTGTTGTTGGTGTTGTTGTTTCTCGGTACCGCTCGGCGGCGGACTGTACGAACGAAAACGCGAATACGGACTGAGGGGGGGCGGCCCCGTTGCCATAAGTCGAAAGAACGCCTGATGCTCTAAACAACATTTCCATAAATGTCGACATGCCCCCTTTGACGGCGTCTTAAAACCATGGGTCCTCTCTTCGCTATTCTTTTCGCTGACCCTCAACATAAAATATCTACCCTGAAATATATACACACACACATATGTATATATATGTATATATATGTATATATATATACATATATTTATACATATAAATATATATATATATATATATATATATATATATATATATATGTAAATATAATGGAAAAGCGAAATGGTTTCAAGCTTATTTTTTGTCTTCTTCTATTTTTTTTTTCTTTTTTATTTTTATTTTTACTTCACTTCACTTTAATTCACTTCGTTAAATTTAAAGTCGGGAAGTAAACGTCGTATTTTTTCCTTCTCGGGACGCGCTTTTTCGCGACGATACAACACCTTTTTTTTTTTTAATAATTAATAATCTTATATTAATAATTTATAATCCAATCACACTTCTTTTCTCTACTCTCCTCCTCCCTTACTAACCTTCTTACTTAACAACCCTCGAGAACAAAGTGATATACCCCGTTATACACTCTCCACGTACTCTAAGGGACGTATACAACGGACCCTTAAAGGGAGTATAAGTAACAAACGATGTACTTACTTTGTAGTAGATTTTATTGATTCTGGGCCAGTAGTAATTGCCCACTTTGGTCTTGTTGCGCAATAGTATTATACCGCTTGGCGTCAGGCCCAGAAAATACTCGACGCTATCCTCACCCTAAAGGATTGAAAATTATGGTCTTTCACTGGTATTATCAGGAGTTTAACGTCGTACTCCCCCCTCTCTCTCTCTCTCTCTTTTTCCCCCACTAACACTACCCTCCTCCTTCTCCTCCTTCCCTCCTTTTCCCTCATCTCAATGGTATACACTTACTGGCAAGAGTTAAAGAAAGAGAAAACGATTTTCTAAAGGAAACCTTGAAATATTTTCTTACTCTTCTCAAAAAAAAAAAAAAATTACAGATATTCCATAGGTTATTTCGTTGAAAAAAAAAAAAAAATAAAAAATAAAAATAAAGATGTAGGAAAAGAATGGAAATAAATGATTCGTCTCTACGAAATATAAAATGAAATATATATGTATATGTATAATTTTGAATGTTCTCTTCTGTCGAATAATATAATAAATTACTAATGTAATTCATTATGGTTTCACAACTTTTGCCATTGAGTGTACAGAGATACGTAATGATACGAAATGAGATGCAAAATGGACAAACCAATACTGGATGCAAGTCGACTCCGTACATCTCGAGCCACTTTACTTTATCGAGATAATTCAGTTCTGCAGCTGCCGGCAATTGTCCTCTGAAAAATAAAAAATAAAAATAAAATAAAAATAAAATAAAATAAAATAAAATGAAGGGCGTCAGAAAGAAATCACTTTACGATATTTAAGAAAGAGAAGTGAAAAATAAATAAATAAATAAAGGTATGAATGAATGAATGAATGAATGAATGAATGAATGAATGAATGAATGAATCGTTCGATTAAAAACTTACACGAGGGTCTTGTGAAGTTCAACTATTCGATTCTCCAACTCGGCCGTTTGATTGGCAAGAAATCGAAATTCTGTAACGTAGCCCAAGGAATGCCTTCTTGGATCGTAATCGCCCAATTCCGCTAAAATGAAAGAAAAAAAAAAAAAAAACAAAAAAGATAGAAGAGGAGGATGAAAAACGAAAAACAATTAGAAAAGAGTTACGAATAAAAAATGTATTATACGTACATATATATATATACATATATTTTTGTTTTTGTTAATCGTTTAAAAAGGAAACGATCAAGATAGAATTCAAAATTAAAAAATATATTATAAATAAATATATATATTTTTTTTTTTATTCTTCTTTTAACTCCGATTGACGGATTAAATATTCTTAAAGAAATTCTTTCGACGAGGTTGTTTAAAGTTTCTAATTAATTTCTTACAATCAATTGAACTTTCGTGTTGAATATTTGCCCTCCCAAATGTAAATCTGGTTAATATTTGATTAAAGAGAACGAGATAGATAGATAAAGAGAGAGAGAGAGAGAGAAAGAGAGAAGAAAAATAAAGAAAGAAAATAAACTATGTTATAGTAATCGATTAGAACGTAACTGTGGTTAGTTGATAACGATTAAAATTCGAAAGACAAAAGAAAATAAAGAAACAGAAAAACAAAATAAAAAGAATTGTATGAAAATGATTGAAAGGACGTATATACCGTAGTACATATAAAAAAAAAAAAAAATCGTACTCTCTTTTTTTTTTTCTATTAAAAAGACGGCGATGACGAACGATGATGCTAATAATAATAATAATAATGATGATAATAATAATGATAATAATGATAATGATACTGGACGGAGTTAGATTGAAAAAAAAAAGGATAAATAGACGAATAAACGAATAAACGAACGAACGAATGAACGAACGAATGAATGAATGAATGAACGAATGAATGAATAAAAATATAGACATTGGATGAAGCTTAAAGAGGATGTTAACGAGGGCTCGTTCGCACGTCAAGTTTAAGTACATCATTCGGAATTTGAAACGTCGTGAGAGTATAGTACATCCTTCTTTCGTCTACGTAGTTTAACATCTTTTCATCTCTCTCTCTCTCTCTCTCTCTCTCTCTCTCCCTCTCGTTTCCAAGATTCCTCTTCTTGTATATCCGTGCCTCCCGAGGAGAGAGATCATACCTCAACTCCGTTAATTGAATCACTGACTTTGATGAATATCGGCTCCGACTGGCTCGAAAGAAAGACAGAGACAGAGATACAGACAGAAAGAGAGAGAACGAGAGAGAGAGAGAGAGAGTAAACAGTTTATTTTCTCTCCGTGGTTGAACCCTTCTTCTTCTTCTTCTTATTCTTATTATTCTTCTTCCTCTTATTCTTCTTCTTCTTCATCGTCATCATCATCATCATCATCTTCTTCTTCCTCTAGTTCGTAGAACAAGAAGAAAAAGGATGGAAATACTTTGTTGCACCTTTTTACTTGTCGTCACCGTCTCCTCCTCCTCCTCCTCCTCATCCTCCTCATCCTCCTCATCCTCATCCTCCTCTCGTAAGTAAGCTTGTATAATTTCTCTCGTTTGTATAATTACCGGACATCCTACCTCCCGTAACCCTTCGTAACCCTTCGTGTACCTTACCTTCTCTCTCTCTCTCTCTCTCTCTCTCTCTCTCTCTCTCTCTCTCTCTCTCTTTCTCTCTTTCTATCTATCTATCTATCTTGTTTCATCGTCAAGACGAACCGATTATCCACGCTACCACCTAACATAATTTTTCTTTACCTAATAACGCCGGCCGTATCTTTTTTATTTTTTGTCTCCTTCTTTTTCTTCTTTCTTCTTCTTCTTCCTTTCTTTATTTCTTTTCTCCCTTTTTTTTCCTCTCTGTTTATTTTTCTTCTTTTCTTCTAATTTACATCCGACCATTGCGTTATTTACGTATCTCATGCCAATTACAATTAGACGAAGACAATTGGGAAGTAATGAAAGTATATTTAAATGATTTTTAATTGGTTTTGTTTATATATATATATATAATATATATATATATATTATTATATTTTATTAATAATAATTATTATAATATTATATATTATATGATATATAATATATACCATCAAAGATTCTATTTCATTGATAGATTATTTTTTTTTAGATTTTCAAGGAAACTTTGATTAAGATTTTGACGGATTCTAAACGAGCTTCAAGATTTTTTGAAGTACATAAGAATCGTCATAAATTATCAAACATGCAACCGGAATGTCTTTCCATTACCCGATGAAAGTGCAGATTTAGCTTCTTTGCGTTCCTTACGTTCTTTACGTTGTTTCTTCCTTTAATACCAAAAAAAAAAAAAAAAAATAAATAAAACGCTTGACAGTTCTCACGCTTTTGATACTTCTTTTCCTTTTGTTGTTGTTGTTTTTGTTGTTGTTAATTTATACACTTTTCCATTAAGTTTGAGCTCTTCTTCTTCTTCTTCTTCTTCTTTTGTTTCAGAATATCATCAGTGAATCGGTAAATACTTTCGGATAAGATTTCGTTTAAATTTGATATCTCCTTCTTCTTCTTCTTCTTTTTTCTCTTTTGTTTAAAAAAATATCATCAGTGAATCAGTAAATAGATAAACGAAGGAATTTTTTTTATATCATCGTCATGAGTTGGAGAGAGAAAGACACAGAGAGAGAGAGAGAGAGAGAGAGACAGACAGACTTTATATCCTTTCTTCTATTTAAAAAAAATAAAATAAAATAAAATAAAATAAAATAAAAAAAAAACAAGAAGAAAAAGAAAAAAGAAAAATAATAATAATAATAATAATAATAATAATAATAATAAATGCTTGTTCAGCTTCTTCCTCCTCTTCTTTTTCTTTCTTTTTCTTTCTTTTTCTTCTTTTTCCCTCGTAGATCTTTCTAAGAGAGAAAGAGAGAGAGAGAGTGCAAGTCTCCTTCGCTCTTCCGTCTTTCGTTGTCAAACGTTATTCGTAGGAGAGAGTGGCCGAAGAAAAGCTCTTTCATTTCGTTTCTTTTCAAGTTCCGCGAGACGCAAACATTGAGTAAGCGAATGTAAGAGAAAGACGCGGATGGACAGAGAGAGAGAGAGAGAGAGAGAAAGAGAAAGAGAAAGAGAGAGAGAGAGAGAAAATATATATACATATATATCTGCCTCGCCAGAGAGACTCCCTTTCTCTATTTGCATGACTTTGAATCTCGCGGGAGATAACTAATGCGCGCGTGGACGCGACTTGCCATCAACCCTAAACCCCCCTTTTCTGAATATCGTCCCTCCACCCTCAAACGGTGACGATGGTTATGGCGGTGGTGGTGTATGGGTGGTAGGTAGCTAGAGAACCTTCTTCTTTTTAAATAACGCGCGATTTACTTCTTCAAATTCCCTCGTGAAATTATTTCCAAGATTTATTTCTCTCTACGTTTTCTCTTTTCCCTCTTCTTCTTCTTCTTCTTCTTCTTTTTTTTATCTCCTTTTACCCTCCTTCTCCCTTCATTTCATTCACTTTATTTCATTCAATCGATTTTTTTTTTTTTTTTTTTTTTTTTTTTTTTTTTTTATATATACGTATTTCATTGGAATCAAAAAAACCGATCGATTCGATTCGAGGAGGATTATAAGGAACCTCTTTTTCTTTCTTTTTTTTTTTTTGTTTGGTTTTTAAAAATAATATCGTCGTAAGCGAATTAAAAGACAAAGGTATCTTTGATATATTCGAAATAATACGACGAATTCGAGTAAATAATATTATTCGTTCTCTCGTTTCTTTTTTCCCGCCACACTTGCAGGATATGGCCGAGCTATCGTTTTAATACTTTTGGCGGGAATTTCAAACGGTATTTATCATTCAATTATTATTAAAACTATACGTGTGTGTATATATATATATGTGTGTGTGTGTGTGTGTATGTTTTCGATTGAAATATTTCATTTCTTTTGATATTTCGAATTAAATCGAGTGACAAATGATATATCGATTTTTGTAATAACGATTTAACTTACATTGTACGACGTATGCTCCTAATTCGGCTGCCAGATCGAAGGATACAGGCAATCTACCCTGCAGAATGTCCTGTTTCACTTGTAAGAAGAATTGGTACCTGCAAAGCGATAAAAATAATATATATTTAAATATAATTAAATGATTGGATTCATCATTGATCGACGGAATTGAGAAAGTCTAATGCTCGTCAAATAATCGACTATAAATATTAATTTATTATATATCTATTATAAATATCGATATATCGATTATAAATATTAATTTATTATATATCAATTATAAATATTCTTTATTAAATATTAATTCATTATTTATTAATTATAAATATATATATATATATATATATATATATATACATATAGATATATTGCGAAGAAATTATAATTGGAATGATGGGAGGAGGGGGGGGGGTCGAAGGTTTCGTGGAAAAAAGGAATAAAAAAATAAATAAATAAAAAAGAGATAGACAGATAGATGGATAGATAGAGAGAAGGAATATAATAAAAAAAGAGAAAAAAGAGGGTGGGGGGGGGAAGAAGAAGAAAATCTAAAAGAAAGAAGTGACGTCGGATTTTTTAGCCTGCGGCTTACGTCTCGCCGCAAACTTCAGTTTTACCACGGTCTTTCGCCTTGCGGTTTCTCCGCACCTTGTCTCGTAGAGTTAACGTTAAAGGGTTTCCATCCTTTTTCTTTTTCTTTTTTTTTTTTATCCCTTTTTCAATCTCACTCGTTCACTTTCTTTCTTTCTCTCTCTCTCTCTCTCTCTCTCTCTCTCTCTCTATCTCTCTCTATCTCTCTATCTCCGTCTGTCTCTCCATCCCGTTTTGCTCCTTCTTTCTTTTAATCCCCCTGATTCCACTTGACGGTTTTTTCATTCTCGCCGAAGCCAACCTTTTTTTTTTATTATTTTCTCTCTCTCTCTCTCTCTCTCTCTCTCTCTCTCTCTCTCTGTGTTTCTTTTTTGATCTTTCCTTCTTTTTCCTATTTGTCATCACCTTCTCTTTCTATCCTATTCCTATATCTCGATCCAACCTAAAGGGCTTACGTCGTCACCCTTTGGCTTTTCCCTTTCTCTTATCTCATCTTATTTTCCACTATCCAAATATTCTCTCTCTCTCTCTCTCTCTCTCTCTCTATCTATCTTATTTTCTCCTTCTATCTCTCTCACTCTTTCATTTTCTTATCCTCTCGACAAACAATTCGTAGACAGTTGTATTTTCTTTTTTTTATGTCTATTTAGATCTTTAATTTCACTTTTGATAATTTTCGTTTCTTTCTTTCTTTTTTTTTTTTTCTTTTTCAATTTCGAGTCGAAAAAGTCTCCTCAACTCTTCTTCGTTCTATCGCGATAATACCGTGATACTTTTTTGCAATTAAAAAAAAAAAAAAAAAATAAAAAAAGAAAAGGAAAATTGGATTTTACCGTCGTGAAAAATTATTGTCGATCGATCGAACGATCCCTTCGTTCATCCATCCATCCATTAATTCATTCATTCATTCATTCATTCATTCATTCATTCATTCATTCATTAATTCATTCATTCCAATCATTTATATATTTATTGATTTATTCGATCGAATGAAACGTATCGATCAGTACGTACATAGAAACTCTGTCCGTCGAATATCTCCAAAAAAAAAAAAAAAAAGAAAAAAAAAAACAAAAAAAAAAGAAAAAGAGAAAAAGAAAAAAGAAAAAAAGAAATATCAAGACACACGTGGGCTCGTAACCTTACGGTGAAACGTTGCCAAGGACCGTTTGCGAAGTTA
>OU427011.1:1782191-1797191 GCA_911387935.1 Dolichovespula saxonica
CCGAAGTAAGCAGTCTCTAAGAGATTCAAATGCCTGAATACTCTGTCCAATAATTCCTGGCCGAGATTAGAACTCTGTAAAGAGATAACGAAACGTTATAGAGATAAACAGATAGATATGGCGGATAGAAATCGTAATAGAAATAGAAACAAAGTGATAGAGATAGATGGACGAATAGAAAATTAGTTTTAGACGTTAAAGCGCAACTCATAGATCACTCCGTACGGTTGGGTTATATTGGATAGATCGATGGATCGATATGCAGATCGATGGGATCGATATGCAAATCGATGGATAGATCGAACTAACGATCGATCGATCGATCGATCGGACGTCGTCCGATCGAGCGTAGCAATTTAAATCGCGAATTGCACGCGCCATTGAACACGTCTAACTGGTCGAAGTCGTTAGAAAATGTCGTCGTCGTTTGTGTCGTTTGTGTCGTCTGTGTCGTCTGTGTGTCGTTGTGATAGTCGTTCTTTCGGGATTACACGCGAAAAGAAGTCTTCCCTTTTATAACGGCTTCTCCATTTTTTTTTTCATTTTCCTTTTTCTTTTACTTTCATTTATACTTCTTCTCTTCTTTTCCTTATTCCTCATTCCTTTTCCTTTCTACGTTCAGTTATCGATTAACTCTAAGGCGATCTCTTCGAGTACTTGAAAAGATAAATATACATAAATATAATCCCTCCCCATATACACACGTTGCCATTATAATAAATAAATAAAGTTAGAATAATATAGTAATCGAAATCGATCGTTCGTCGTTATATACTGGTCGATTGATTTTTAAAGTGGGTGCCAAGTCCATTCCTCTTCTTTTTCTTTTTTTTTTTTTTTTTTTTTGAAAGAGAAAAAGAACGAGATAGTTAAAGCTAATTCTTATTAAAAATTAACTTTAATTTTTAATAATAATAATAATGATGATAATAATAATAATGATGATAAACGTATGATCAGGCATTATTAACAATCATATAAGAAATTCTAGATCTTCACAATAGAACAATTCGAAAGTAAGAATTAAATCATAATTCTAAGCACGATTATAAACGATTAATTAATCTCGTACGATCATTAAAACGTTCGAACTAATCGTAAGAGGATCGTACGTGAAATCGTTTGACAAAGAATAGGAAAAGGATGTGGGGGAAGCCATTGCAGTTTAGGTTCGACTTTCGTTGTTAAATCGGTTCTCTCTCTCTCTCTCTCTCTCTCTCTCTCTACCCCTCTGTAGCATTGTTCTCTCTCTCTCTCTTAACACACACATATGCATACGGACACATACTTTATATACACACATACCACAAATGCATCGTATATACACACACGCATCAGTTACACATACACACATCCATATATATATATATATATATATATATATATACACGTAAGTATGTATGAATGTATAAATGCATAAATGTATGTATGTATATATATATCATATAAGGCTTCCATATATTCATACGTATAATATACACATAACGTATATGCACATAGGTGTATGCATACATAGATACAACACATATATACACATATATCTATATACACATACATACACACATACTCCGAAATAAATAGAGATCGGAATAGCTGGTTTCCGTTTCTCAAGCGAGCCGTGACGTTCTACCTCTATGAGAGGAAACGGACGCTCTTATCCCTCGAGGGAACCTAACGGGGAATCTTTACTATGTATTTCGTGTATTTCGATCGTTTATACATACATACATATATATATATATATATATATATATATATATATATATATATATATATATATTTGCACAGACACATAAACGTGTATACGTGTTTTAAACCCTTATGGTGGAATATCCTCCTGATTTTACTGTTTGCTCGTAATTAGCATTGCATAGCTCGCTCTTTCTTAACAACACAAATTTTCTCTCTTTTTCTTTCTCTGTCCGTCTGTCTGTTTGTTTTTATATTTATCTTTTGTATTATCAATTATCACGGAGCTATAGTTCTTCCTTTTTCTTTTTTCTTTTCATGCAGACTAATCGCATCCAATTATCTATCTATCTCTATCTATTTCTATCTCTCTATTTCTATCTTCCTATCTCATTTTCCGTATTAGATAACAATTCATTAACCAAATATAATTTTCAATCGTTTTTATTAATAATTATACATATATATATATATATATATATCTGATGACCTCCATCCTATACACACACACACATACACATACATATAATCGTGATACTCGACAAAACACGTGGGAAGAAATATGAAATATCGTATAATAAGTAGCAACTATTATATTCCGAGTGCGTTCGTGCGTGTGTCTATATATCTGTCCGTATGTTAAGTGTATCCATGTATCTATATTCCGTGTATGTGTGTGTGTGTGTGTACTCGTATTATAACACGACTTTATCGTGACCAAAGACCACGATCAACACACGCAACGGATGACCGCGAGATTTTCATTCTATTATAATGTATAATACATAGATATAAACACATTGGTGAGATGGAACACTTTCCTGATACGTTTCCTGCGTCTAGCCGGGGCAATACTTTCCGAGGTCAATGGCAAGAAGAAGGTAAGGTGGCATAGCGATAGATAGCATAACGTCTATCTTCTTTCTCTCTCTCTCTCTCTCTAACTCTCTCTCTCTAACTCTCTCTCTCGCATAGGCGTCGATTCACTATCTGGATCGTAGCATCGTTAAATTTATTGTGGGTGCCCTGAACTATCTACAACCGGCATCTATCCTCGGCTTGGGTGTTGCACCTGCACTTTTACCATGAAACGAAAGAGAGAGAGAGAGAGAGAGAGAGAGAGAGAGAGAGAGAGAGAGGTGTCCAACCATCTCTCCATCTCTCTCTCTCTCTCTCTCTCTCTCTCTCTATCTTTCTCTCTGTCTCTATCTCTTTCTATCACTATCCCCGTATCTATCTCTATCTCTATCAATCTATCTCTATCTGTATCTCTCTTTTTGCACCATGGATTCAACATCTTTTTTTTCCTCCTTCTCCTCCTCCTCCCTCCCCCCATTCTCTCGACGACCATTTGTTCTCTTCAGAAAGAGAGAGACAGAGACAGAGACAGAGAGAGAGAGAGAGAGAGAGAGAGAGAGAGAGAGAGAGAAGATTAACTCGAGTTTTTTTTTTCCCCATTACGACCATTATTTCTCGTGAGTCTTACGTTCTTTTGATAGTTCAGTGTCATTCTCCCCCGTCAGACGCAATCAACTTCGGTGACATACGAATTGTTGGAAAAATCCAAAAATAATGAAAAAAAAAAAAAAGAAAGAAAAGAAAAAAGAAAAGGGAAGGAAAACGTTTTTACGATTTGACGGTAATAAAAAGAATTTTATATCCTCATCCTCCTGTTCTTCCTTTTTTCTCTTTCTATATTTTTTCATTTTTCATATATATCCGTTTGTAATTGCAAAGTGACGAACGGATGGATTGATAGATTGATAGATAGATAGATAGATAAATTGATAGATAAATCTGGGAACTTTTAAAGAATCCCGTCTAGTAACTTTTCTTGTCTCCCTCCCCTCCTCTCCCTCCCAGTATTTGTTTGTAATAATAATAATATTAATAAAACAATAATAATAATAATAATAATAATAAAACAATAATAATAATAATAATAATACGAGGACAATGAGACGAGGACGATGAACGAGGTGAAACAGGAGGATGTATTTTATACTCAAAGGAAGAAGAGGAAGTGGATGGGGGAGGAAGAAGAGGAGGAAGAAGGGGAGAAGGAGGAGGAGGAGGAGGAGGAGGAGGAGGAGGAGGAGGAGAAAAGTCCAACAGCTATGTCCAAGGTTTACTGCCTAACTCGACCGGTTACTCCCGCGAATCCTTTTAAATCTTCGTAATCCTTGTGTGCACGTGTGCGTGTGTACTCGTGTTTGTGTGTGTATTGCACTGTGCACGCGCACGAGAATACAAAGCTTCTCGAAAGCACGAGAGAATTAGCTTTTGTGCTTTATTCAAAGAGACCGGTGAAAATTCGTACGAATGAACGAACGAATGAACGAACGAACGAACGAACGAGAGACACTGTTTCGTATAATAATATATTATATTTCAGATTACGCGATACCCTTTGTATAATCAACGATGGGGGGAGGGAGGAGAGGGGAGAGAGACTCGGTCGTATCTCTATTTTTTTTCTCTCTATTTTATCCTGCACTTGAAATAAATAAATAAATAAATAAATAAATCGATCGGTCGATCGAATGAACAAATCAATCAATCAACGAATGAATGAACAAGCGCAAAACGAATACGGTGCGAACGAACACAATATATATATATATTTTTTTTTTTTTATCAAAAATGAAGGGGATTGGTTCTCCTCGTATCGCCACGCGCGACCTATCCTCTACTCGTCGCGTTTCTTTCCCGCCATTTATTCAAAGTTAATCCCGACGACCGCAAGGTGTTACGGAAGTTGGCGATCGCCTTGATCACGTGACTTACAGCGCCTACTACGTTAGTCGAAACACGTATACACTCGACTCTCCTCCACCGAAGTGTTTTTTGTTCGGTCGCGTTCGTATACGTTTATATGTGTGTGTGTGTGTGTGTGTGTGTGTGTGTGTGTTGAGTGTGTGTATTTATTGTGGAAGATCTAGCCCGATAAGCGGGACGCGAAGTAAATGAAAATGGCGCTGACTCTTTTCTCTCTCTCTCTCTCTCTCACTCACTCTCTTATCTTTTCCGTTATCATTACACGAACGTACAATTTTTCTTTTTCCTTTTTTTTTTTTTTTTTTTTTGAGAAGAAAAAAAAAAGAAGAAAAGAATTCGAAGAACCTACGACGCCTTTTTCTCCGACGTAACGGGGACGACACACGTACGAGCCAGCCAACGATAGAATTCCACGCGTGGCGGGAAATTTGAAAAAAGAGTAAAAGAGCGAGAGAGATAGAGAGAATGAAGAAAGAAAAAAAAAAAGAAAAGAAAAGGAAAACTTGGATCGATTAAACCGGGCCCCGCCACGTGACTCCGTCAAAAAAGAAAGGAATGGAGAGTGAGAGGGGGAGGGGGAGGGGAGGGAGAGGGAAGATAGTGACGTCAAGACGACACAGAGACAGACAGTCGATGTCCCTACAAGAGGAGGAAAAGACAACGACCGTTGGGTCCTCTCGGTCCCCTCCCCACTAACCCTCCCCCCCTTCCCTTGCCAATACTTCCCCGTCTATATCTTCTTTCACATCCACCATAGCTCTTCTTGCGGAGGAGGAGGAGGAGGAGGTGGTGGAGGTGGAGTTCGTCCGGCTTCCAGGATGCATTATTTTCACCTTTTTTTTTCCCTCCCCACCCTCCCCCTCTCTCTCTCTCTCTCTCTATCTCTATCTCTATCTTTCTCTTCCTCTTACGAACGAGGCTCGATTTCGTATTATACAGGGTGTTCCAGTGAAAAGCAGGATCGTTGAATGATCGTAGTATTCGAACGTAAATGTATCGTTATTGGTCGATGAAATCGTTATCTTGTCTTTTATATATGTATATGTATATATATTTTTTTTTTCTTTTGGTTATCTTAATGATCTTTCGAAATGGATCGGGCGTGTAATCCTCGTGAAAACGCGTGAAAAAAAATAAAATAAAAAAAAGATTATTCCAACGAGGCTAAAAAGAATAGTTCCTACGATCTCTCCCTCACTCTCTCTCTCTCTCTCTCTCTCTCTCACGGAAATGCAACAGAGGACATACAGATAATACATTCATTCAAATAAAATCGAGATAAGATATTTTTCCAATCTATGTATATATATATATATATATATATATATATATATATATATATATATATATATATATATATATATATACCTATGAGATATCTATCGAGGGGAATACAATTCACTGTGTATAAAATGACTGGGCTTAGGTGTAAATTGTGCGTTTTGTGGTAAATTTTGGGAATACCCTTATAAAGGTATCCATGGTAGGTGCATGTATAACATATACGTAACAGGGTCTATGCCCTGATACCCTTCTTTATACTCTTGCGCCATGTAGGTACCCGAGAAAGTAAGAAAGAAAGAAAGAGAGAGACAGAGATACAGAAAGAACAAAGAGAGAGAGAGAGAGAGAGAGAAGATTAAAAAAAGAACAGAGTGGGGGGTATTCCAGAAGACTTTTTCTTTTTTTTTTCTGTTTTTTTTTTTTTTTACCTTCTGCTTACATAATGTATTCTCAAACGTACATACTCGAAGCAGAGAGGAAGAAGAAGAAGAAGAAGAAGGACAGTGGTTGCTCTGCTACCAGAATACAATTTTTTTTTTTTTTTTTTTTACATGAACACGAACACACAAAAACACACACAAACGCACGCACGTATATACGTATACGTATAGACACTTAGAAAGATTTACAGAGAAAGAGAGAAAGAGAGAATTTACAAACTTAGGGATACACGATCATCCTACCATTTTATTCTCTCTCTCTCTCTCTCTCTCTCTTTTTCTTTGTATGTCGTCACACATGTACATACACACCCCTCTCTCTCTCTCTCTCTCTCTCTCTCGTAGGTGTACACCTCGAGGACACTTATCGTTTGTCCTCCTACCTTTACCACCTCTACCTTTTACAATCAACTCTTTCTCTTTCCTTCTCTCTCTCTCTCTCTCTCTCTCTCTTTTTCTTTTTCTTTCTCTTTTTGTCCGTTCGTTGTCATCGTTGCTTGCTTGCTTGCTAGCTTGGTTGCTTGGTTGGTTGATTCGTCGGTTGTTTGGTTGGTTGTTTGGTTGGTTGGTTGGTTGGTTTGGTTCGTTTGGTGCTCGGCTCCTCGCTCGGTATGGTCTTACACAGCGTCGTAGTTGTGTGTTGTACGGCCGCAAACGTGACGGAGGCGTGTCACATCGGAATACAAAAGGTATAATACTCACATACCGATGCCGCTAACTCATACCTACCGGGGAATACCAATTTTCGATGGCCGTGCTATCCCGAGAAGCGTCGAAGGCGTAGCCAAAGATACCTTCGTCGTCGTCGTTGTTGTCTTCTTCTTCTTCCTATTCTTCTTCTTCATTCTCTTCTTCATTCTCTTCTTCTTCGTCTTCTTTTACATGTAAAAGTTACGTGTAAATCGTAACTACATATGTGTCCTTCGTTTCCCTTTTACTATTACGTTTCGGGCACGTAGATCTTGTCACTGAATAAATTTTATATTTATATATGTATGTATGTATGTATGTATGTATGTATGTATGTAAAGGGTGGGTCCCTCCCCCCCCCTCTCTCTCTCTGTCTTTCTTCTCAGACTTCCTTCTTCTCTTTTAACCAGACTTTAGAACTTACGATTCGTCTAACTCGCGCTTACGTACACGGGCCATTTTAGGAATTTCTCTCATTTACCCTCTCGAATAAGCGAAGAGTAACGAACTTTGGAGTTGTAGAGTTTAACAAAAAATAAAAATAAAAAAAAAAAAAAAAAAAAAATAAAACGAAAAAGAACCGAAAGAAAGTAAAAAAGAAAAAAGAAAGTTTGATAGACGCTGTAGTATACACACATATTAAATAGACCGTAGCAATGGTTAAAAGAAAAATTGAAAGGTGTAGAAGTCTAGGGTCCCTAAAATAGGAATAGCTCGATGAACTACATAGCGTGTACTTTAAAAAGAGACATGCATATAGAATTACTTTGTATTTATATACAAATACATAAATACATACATACATACATGTGTGTGTGTGTGTGTGTGTAATATATGTATGCAGCGAAACGGAACCAACTTATTCGCGTTCGTTTCACCTGCAATGCAACCAGATTTGCCTCGGGCTTGAAAGCGCAGGGAAAATGTATCGGTTGTTGGCTCTGCGGTAGCCGACGAGGATAAAAAGGACGATTATGGCTACGAACGGAGGAAGGATATGGATGAAGATAAAGAGAAAAGAGAGAGAGAGAGAGAGAGAGAGAGAAGATGGAAGCGAAGTAAAGTGTAGTGAAGTGAAATGAAGAAAAGATATACGCGTTGTAAGAGAACGAACAACGCCAACAACGCGTCCTTCTCGATACCGCACGTTCGACTCTCGTTCAAGGTCCATCTTTATATACATATATATAGAAAGAGAGAGAGAGAGAGAGAGAGAGAGAGAGAGAGAGAGAGGTGTATATAACTCTCTCTCTCTCTCTCTCTCTCTCTCTCTCTCTCTTTCTCTGTACATTTCTGTACAATTCACGAGATTCAAAGGGTATTTTCGAGGACGTAAGGGTATCTCGAGAATTGAAATGGTTCCTCTTTTTCTCTCTCTATCTCTCTCTTTATCTCTCTTTCTCTTCTTCCTCTTGTAATTTATTGAAATTTGGTAGGAATTTAACAAGTTGGGTGGGCTTTGTTCGCTCTTGAAAATATCGTCGATCGTTTCGAAGTTAAACGAAACTATCGTGTAAACAAATTATTACGAACGAAAGTATGAATGGAAACGAAGAATACTTATCAAATAAAAAGAGAGAGAGAGAGAGAGAAGGAGAGGAACTGCATCAATTTATTCTCTATCTCTCTTTTGCAATTACATCAAAATTGAAAGAATTATATACGATGGATTATATTTTATCTTCGACAATATCAAATCCATTTAGAAAAGTTAAACTATCGTATTAATAAAAATGACAGAGAAGGTACGAAGAAGAAAAAGGAGAAGAAAAGGAAGAAGAAGATGGATAAAAAAAGAGGGGAGAGAGAGAGAGAGAGAGAGAGAGAGAGAGAGAGAAAGGGAAAAGGGTCCTTACCAGGCCCTGAGGGGGTCTCAAAGATGGCTGTAGGTCTAGGAGATGGGTAATCATCTTTGGCTTGCGTGTTCGAAACGATCCTCCTCCTCCCTTTTGCCCTCATTTTCTCTCTCTCTCTCTCTCTCTCTCTCTCTCTCTCTCTCTCTCTCTCTCTTTTATTTCTTCTTCTTCTTCTTCTTTATCTTCCTCGTACCACTTTTTAACTTCCTTCGCTCTCGACGTTTCCATCTCGAAGTGAACACAGCGCCAATCTCTTCCGATCTTTTTCTTTTCCCTTCTTCCTCCTTTCTTTCTTTTTATTTTCCTTTTTTTTCCATCTTCTTCTTCTTCTTCTTCTTCCTCTTCTTTCATACTCGACGCACACAGCGAGCAAGGCAAACCGTTTATTTAGACATTGCTCTCCTTTTTCCATCTCTCTTTCTCTTTGTATCTTCCTCTTCTTCTTCTTATTATTATTATTCCTCCTCCTCCTCCTCATCTTATTCTTCTTATTCTCTCAAGCCAAAGGCTTTAGCCCCCAGCCAAGATTCTTCTTTCTACTTCCCTTTTACTTCGTTTTACTTCGTTTTACTTCGGCCTTACTTCGTGGGAATCCGTACACACCGGTAATACAAAATCGACTTTGAGATTCAACTTCTTCAACCGTACCAATCCGTAGTCTCCCATCCCTCTCCCCCTCTCCCAATCCCAATCCCAATCCCAATCCCATCACTATCGCCACCATCACCATAGTCCAATACCGAACCAACCAACCACTCAAACCCCATATCGCTCGATCCCATTCCCAATCGTGAGTACACCTCGACAAAAGCGCGCACAATGCAATCGTCCCACTCTTTTTTGTTCTTTTTTTTTTTTTTTGCGACACACCGGGTATATAATGGGATTCCGCGGATATCGTCGAGCGAACGCAGCGACATCTCCATGTGTGTTTTTTGATTTTTTTTTTTGGGGGGGGGGGTTTGTTTGTCTTCTTTTTTTTTTCGTTTTGTTTTCCTTCGAACGAAAATAAGTAAACGTCCCTCGCGTTCTACCTCATTCGCTCGCCATCCCCCCGTCCCGATTCACTCACTCACCCCATAACCTTTGAGGGTTTTCCTTCGCGTTCGTTCCAATCGATTTCGAAATATTTTCTCTTTTATCTTTCTTGACTCTCTCTCTCTCTCTCTCTCTCTCTCTCTCTCACTTTCTATTTCTTTCTATTTTTTTTTTTTTTTTTATAGACGAAAGTTTATGAAAATTTGAGGAATCATTACAAATCATTACAAATCATTAGCCGGCCAATTGGCATCCATTTAGCGTCCATCTTCTTTCTCTTAAGTAACGCACAAACACGCTAGTACATATAAACATTCTCGTTTCACGAGAGAGATCCTTGTAATTATATAAATACCGATATTCTCTGTCAGTAAGAAAAAAAAAAAAAAAAATAAAAAACGAAAAAAAAATAAAGAGAGAGAGAGAGAGAGAGAGAGAGATAAATACTCTTTTGCTAAAGGCACTTAGAACCTCGAGTACGATTTCCCATCTCTTATTTACCATCTACCAACTATGACGGCGATGATAATGACGATAATGATAATGATAATGATGATGACGACGACGTACGTGACGATCTCTTGGAGTGATCCTAACGATCTACGGTAGGAATAATAAATAAATAAATAAATAAAATAAAATAAAAAAAAAAGAAACAGTAAGAAAGAAAAAGGAAGAGGAGACGAGATGCTTGATGCCAATGACACGTCATTGCTAACGAGGAAAGACTAAAAAAAAATAAAAAAAATAAAGAGAAGAGTCTCGTTTTCGTTTCGCAGGATACATAAATACAAATATAAATATAAATGGGATGAAAATCTGTAATGATCCAGTGAAATCCGTGAAATAAAAATCCAAGGTAGATAAGAGATAAATATATCAAGTGGTAAAATTTTATCAAAACGGTTGACTGGCTGACTGTAGGGGGTTGGGGGTAGGGATAGGGAAGGGGTAGAGGGAGAGGGGGCGAGAGAAAAATTCTTAAGGTAGACGAGATTCATTATTTAAAAATCTCAGTCATTTGGGATTACTTCGACCGTGCAGCGGTACGACGTTAATGCTTCCTTTTCAATCTTAATGTTAAAGACCGAGATGAAGAAGAGAGAACGACGACTACGACTACGACGACGACGTAAAAGAAAAAGAAAAAGAAAAGGAAGGAAAAGTAGAAGAAAAAGGAGAGGAGGAGGAAGAAGAAGAGGAAGAATAAACGCTCTCGTAGCTATCGTCGTGTGATTTAACCTCCATCAACGCTCTACCACCATCACCATCACCATCCTCAACATCGTCATCCTCCCCTTTCACCTAACCTCACTACACCTCACTACACCTCACTACACCTCAACTCCTTCATTCCGCTACATTGCGTCCTGTTAACGACGCAAAAGTTGCTTGCATTTTAACTCGATCTATGCATAATATCATCCTCCGACCAACTGTGAGAGATTTCTGTTCTTTTTCTCTTTTTTCTTTTCTTTTTTTTTTTTAACTCGGGTTAAAAATTAGGTAAAATTACGTTACGAGTTCGAACGCACCATTCTCGTTCCCACGATTCCGATGGATGGAACTACGAGTATCAATCTTTTTTTTCTTTGTTGTTTTTTTTACTCGTTCGTTTCTCTATTTTTCTTTTCTTCTTTTTATTTTATTTATTTTATTTTTAGTCGTTAGATACGAGTCACTCTATATATGTGTGTGTGTGTGTGTGTGTGTGTGTGTGTGTGTATCTATATTTATATATATTTCTTGTTCTAACGGAACAACTAACATCTTGATTTTTCATGGTATCTTCCTTCCTTTTTCTGCATCTCTCTCTCTCTCTCTCTCTCTCTCTCTCTCATCATCATCATCATCATCCTTCTCCTCTTCCGTCATTACCCTCCCTTCACGCCATACCGTATCAGCATCATTTCATAAATGCTAATTTGATTCGCTAATATCTTTTCGGTATTATAAAAGATATAAACGTATCCTGTTATCCAAGTTTATATATACATATACATATATATATATATATATATATATATATATATATATATATATTTATATATATATATATACCGGAAAGAGAGTTTAATGCGTTTATTCGCATTTGCATTATCTCTCGATGACGCACGATCGTTCTTTTCGTTTCACTTCCTTTCCTATCCTTTTCTTGTTTCTCCACTAATTTTTTTTTCTTCTTCTTCTTCTTCTTATTTTTTCTTTCTTTCTTTCTTTCTATCGCATATCTCTCTTTACGTCTTTTTAATTTGGAATCATTGGCGTACCCCGGGTGGGTAGTAGCAGGTTTTGAGTCATCTTAAAACTGGTTTCTATGATATCGGTACCGGATACATCCGGTAAGTCTACACGCGTTTACATTTATATATATATATGTGTGTGTGTGTGTGTGTGTATACATAAATATATATACATACATACATACATACATACATACATACATACATACATACATACATATATATATATATATATATATATATATATGTATATATATATATATATATATATACATATATCGATAGGGCGAGAAATAGTGAGTTTAAGTACAACGTTTATCACGAGAGCCTTAACACAGTCTTCTATCACCTTTCTTTCTTTTCCTTACTATATACAATCCCGTATTATATATATATATATATATATATATACTGCATTACACTATGTTACACTATATTACATTATACTGCGACGTAATCCCTAATAATCTCGATTATAGCAACGCCTCCCCTCCCACTTCCGTTCACTTTCCGTTCGAAACTTTTTCTTTTCTTTTTTTCCTTAGAGACAATAGAAATTAAAAAAAAAAAAAAACAAAAAGAAGAAAAAAAATATACTACAATGCCTCTCATGTATCGTGACAAACGGGAAAGTCTCTTGCGATAAGAGAAAATATTAATAAATGTAAATAAAAGAGAAGAAAAAAAGGAAACAGTAGAAAAAAAAAAAATAAAAATAGAACCCTCTCTCTCTCCCTCCCCCTCCTCCTCCACCCACTCTCTCACCGTAACTCTGTCATTGTCCCTCGCCCTATCGTCGTAGCCAATATGAAACTATGGTGGTCCACGGGAGGACTTTGACAATGAAGTTGAAGGTGAATCGAAGGTCGACGAGCACGGCAAAGTGATTTGCAGTATAATTAGAGAGAGAGAGAGAGAGTTAGAGTTAGAGTTAAAGTTAGAGTTAGAGTTAGAGACACAGAACATTCTTGATTTTATCTGGTCCGTTCGAACTTTTCACGAACAACGACTACGGGGGTCCGTTTTTCACGAGAGTCCTTGATTTCCGACCCATCCCACATCCCCTTCCTCTTTCTCCTCATCCTCCTCGCCCATCCACACCCACAACCACACCCACAACTACACCCACACCCACAGCACCGTCTAGCCAACCTCTCCTATTATCACTACTACTATCACTGTTGCTATTACTATCCCTTCAATCGTTATCGACCTCCATCACCATCACCATCACCATCACCATCACCATCACCACCATCACACTACTTAATTCCGAATACTACCATCACTCTGGAAACGGACGAGAGGAGAGACAACAAGCTCGAAAGAAAATACGCAACAGGAAAACTTTTCCGTATCTTTGATTCAGCGCACTCTCGTGCTTCGATTACGACGATGACGATGATGACGATGACGATGACGATAATAAAAAGAAAGAAAAAAGGAAAACGACAATCTCCCATTGTCTCGCTCCTCGAAGTCTGAACTTTGTCTTTCTTTTTTATTTTTATTTTTACTTTTACTTTTGCTTTTGCTTTTGCTTTTGCTTTTGCTTTAGTAGTCACTTCACTCTTAGCCCGAGGTATGGACTTCAAAGTTATATATATATGTATATACACATATACACACAGTCACACACACACACACACATACACACAGAGAGAGAGAGAGAGAGAGAGAGAGAGAAAATGGAAAAATTAATTCTTTCGCGATAAAAATTTTATCATTCCTATCGACTACCCCCGTCGATCTTGACTAAAAATTGATTTGCGATCGATGGAAGGAAAAAATAAAAAGAAATAAAACGAAAAAAAAATTAGAAAGAACAAAAAGAAACAAGAGAGAGAGAGAGAGAGACACGATCGAACGACAAAATTGCAAGATTAGAAGAACTTACCCCCAATTCTCCGATCTATTTCGACGATATTCCTAATTTTTTTTTCCTCTTTTCGAGTAGTCACGAGAGAGAGAGAGAGAGAGAGGGAGAGAGAGAAAGAGAAGGAAGATGGTTGGTTGAAAGTAGCGTGAATTAGTGTGCAAGGTTTGGGTCGAACGAGGTTATCCTCAAAAGGTAGGAGGATGGTCCCAGCAATTTTGGTATATAGCCTAATAACAGGGCAGTACGAATATACCTCGGGGATACTACTACGTATATACTTTACCCCCTCCCCACCCCCAACCCCAACCCCAACCCCTTCTTTATCTTCTTTTTCTTCTTCTTTTCATTTCTTTCTCTCTCTCTCTCTCTTTTTTTTTACTCTTCGTGGCAAGCAATAAGATCGACGGAATGTCCGAAGGGTGTGAATACGATTTGGGTTTTATAATCTTTTTGACATTATATACAAGAGACAAATTATTAAATTCAAATTGTAACAGAATCTTACGAGTTAAATGATACACCTAAATATTACATATATATATACATGCATATATATATATATATATATTTATTTATTTATTTATGTATTTATATATTTATGTATGTATGTATGTAAATTAAATCGGATTGTCGATCGTATTTAATAGTTATACTACTTCCTCAATATCATTCTATCTCTCTTTCTTTTCTCTCTCTCTCTCTCTCTCTCTCTCTCTGTTTTACTACGAACTCCTTCTGTAGAGGCCCCTCCCACCCCCTTACCCTCTTAAATTCGATGGACCGGTAATTACAAGCTCCGAAAACGAATATCGGCTTTTAACGTATATATCGAGGACGTTCTTTATCCGAAATTGGAAGTTGAATTATGTAAGAACGGTATAGTTCGGAGAATAATATATCAACGTGCCTTAGCTCTCTCTCTCTCTCTCTCTCTCTCTCTCACTTTCGTACGGGGATTTTCTTTTTTTTTTTGTTTCACGTTTTTATTCTTTTTTCCATAATTTTTATTCCATGACAATACCTTTTTTTTTTTTTTTGATTTGTCCTTTGTTTTTCTCTCTCTCTCTCTTTCTTTCTTTTTCGTTTTCTTTCCTTCTCTTCTT
>OU427011.1:1809691-1829691 GCA_911387935.1 Dolichovespula saxonica
AAAAAAAAAGAAAATGAAGAAAGAAAGGAAAGAAAAAGAAGAAGAAGAGGTAAAATATATGTGGTAAGGAAGCAGGGAACGTAAATCGTTCGAAAAGGATACAACAAGGATCGGAGAAACTTATGGGGAACCATATCGCGTGAAAGCGTTACTATTTTCTCGTTTCTCGGTCTCTCTCTCTCTCTCTCTCTCTCTCTCTCTCCCCTTCGTCCTTTTCCTTTTCTTTTACTTTTTCTTTCACCTCTTCCTCCACCATTTCTTCTCGCAAAAAGTCATCCGGCGTATTACCTCGGCAAAGGAGGAAAGATTAATCGGAGAATATAAATCCAGTAGGTCGGGCGTTTAAACCGCCACGAGTTTTCTGTGTTCAAGCAAAATTCATAAAGAGGAAAAGAGAGAGAGAGAGAGAGAAAGAGAGAGACTCAAGCTACGATACTAATTTACAATGACAAGATTCGACAACATTTTTTTTATCTTTCTCTCTCTCTTTTTTTTCTGTTTCTTTTTTTCTTCCTTTCTTTTTATTCCTTTTTTTTTACACGTTACTTCTTCGCGCAATAAATCACGAGCGAGACGCGACGTTCCACTTTCGTTCATTTCTCTCTTTTTTTAATGAACGATTTTTTTTTTCTTTTTTTTTTTTTTGAAAAAATCTCTTCGGAAAAATGATTTCGATCGTTTTAATCGTAATAATAATAAAACATATCATAAAACATCATCAACCCCGTTAATCAATTACAATAGAATCTTAAAGTTCAACCGAGTTGATGTTGAGTTAATTTTCTTGTTTTTTGTTTCTTCTTCTTTTTCTTTTTTTTTTTTTTCACTTTTCAGATGGCAAAACCGACCGCGAGAGGTTCTCGATCGCAAGGCCGTAAGAAGAGTTTAAAAGAAAAATAAGTGTGGTGATCGATTGATTTTTTTTCTCTTTTTTTTTTTTTTATGATCATTTAGAAACTTTTGGACCACCCTGTAGACTCCCTCATCCTCTCCCCTCTCTACCTCTTCTCTTCACTCGTCTCTCTCTCTCTCTCTCTCTCTCTCTCTCTCTCTCTGTCTCTTTTTTTTTTCCTCGAGTCAATCCACGTCATCGTTGAACACAAGTCGTTATTTTCATGAACGATCGAGTTCCATTCATCGTCGTCGACATTGTACATACTTTTATGTATATATATTATATATATATACATACGTACGTACGTATATGCATCAGACGACAACGAAAACGTTCCTGACGAATTACTTTTTCACCAGCTTCATTATTATTCTCGAATATTCGCACGGACCTTCAAAGAGGCGGGGGAGGGAGGGTCGACTCAAGTGAAATTAGGCTAACGGGACATCACAGAAAGAAAAAAAAAAAGAAAAGAAAAAAAATAGAGAGAGAGAGAGAGAGAGAGAGAGCCAGTGTCAGGATTTGTTTTTTTTTTTTTTACGTATGTCGAGAATGAATAAAAAGAAAAAAAAAGGAAGGAAGAAAGAAAGAAAAAGGATGGATAGATCAAAGTACAAAAGCTTTTTATCTAAAAGGGAACGAGAGATGGACGATAACATTTTTATCCAACCTTTTGTAATATCGAACGATATTAAAATTCAGTCAAATTGAAAGAATCCTTAATGACGACGACCAACGCCCGCGTACACACACACACTACTTTTCAATTCTACACATTTTTCATGTCATTCGATTGAATTTTTTTTTCTTTTCTTTCGTTTTATTTCATATCATATCAGATCATATATATAATCCTTAAAAAAAAAAAATCATTGTACAATTTATTAAAGGTACGTAATTATATAAAATTATTTATATTTTATACAAAATTATTGCTTAAATAATTTAATAGTTATATTATACAAATTCTAAAAAAATCATTATATATATATATATATATATATATATATATATATATATAACGTATTTACGATGGGTTATACAATTTTTGAGGTTAGACGATACGTGTTATATCTGAGAGAGAGAGAGACTTATGACCGGCAGTCTTATAAACGTCACTTATTCGTTTCAAAAATAATACGAACGATCATTAAACGATATCTCAATAGTTTGGACATTTAAACGTTGCAATTAAAAACAAAATAAATAAATAAACAAATAAAATGTGACTCGCTCGACAAACATAACCCTCTCCTCTCTATTATTGCCAATATATATATATAAAAAAAAAAAGAAGAAGAAGAAGAAACAAAAACAACCAAATAAAAAAAAAAGAAAAAAAATAGGAATAATAGAAAAGATACGTAAGAAATAAGAAGGAAAAGAAGAAGAAGAAGAAGAAGAAATACGTCAAATACGAGTAAGCAAATAAATACTTGCGATCGGTTCTCGTCTCATGAAAAATGTCTCTCTCTCTTCGATGTGCCGAACTCCTCGCATTCTGAGTGCCATTGAACTCTCGAAGAGAAGGAACGTACGTACATACGTACATACGTATGTACCTACATACCTACGTACGTGTATATGTATATATACATATACATATACATATGTATGTATGTATGTATGTATGTATGTATGTTTGTTTGTATGTATGTATGTATGTATGTTTGTACATAGAGGAACGTTTATACGATGCTCTGGGAAACAGGTTTCGTATCCAGAATTCCTGAATCTGTATCTCTCTCTTTCTCCTTCTTCGTGTAACAGAAAGCGACGGGGCTTAACAAATTGCGACGGTTAACCCATATCGCAGAACTAATTGCAGGGAAGTCTGCCTTTATTAATCAGCCTGGTACAATATAGTATAACACGTTCGACCAACCGTAACGGGAAGAAGAAGAAGAGGGAAAGAGATATGACGATTTTTCTTTCGGTTTTTCTTTCTACCACTTCTTCTATCACTTCTTTTTACCCTTCCCTACATCCTTTCTTATGGTTTTCTTTATTTTCTTTGTTCTTTTGCTCTCTTTCTTTTTTTTTTTTGGTTTGTTTATATTCATCGAAAATCGTTCGTTCGTTCGCTTTAACCTCACAATCGAATTATAATGAATTTTACTATCAATCTTTTCAATCTTTCTCTTAACCTTGTTTCTTTTTTTTATATGTATGTGTAAAACATTTATATATATATATATATATATATATATATATATATGTAGATAACAATAAAAAATTGTAGGAATCATTACGAATAAATGTTTAACTTAACCTTACTTTATAAAGACGTAACACGATTGTTTTCGATATGTATGTATATATATAATATATGTATATATATATGATCGAAGGATATACAGAAGATGGTAAAAGAGAGCTCCGATCACTTTCTACTTACTTTTCCTTTTATCTTATTTCCCCCACTTCGCATCTTCCTAACCGTTACTTCTTTTCGATAAAGCAAAAAGAAGGTTCGTCGATAAAAATTCGAAGGAAGGGGTAGAGATACATTTTCTAACCTCAATTTATTGGCAACGCGGGTACGACAGCGAGTATATTCGTTTAATAGTAAATAGACAAATATTTGCATGAATGTACGTGTATATTTACACACACACATATATATATATATATGTGTATGCATGTATTTATGTACGTATATATATATATATATATATATATATATATATATATATCTTTCTCTCTGCATAAGAATTCATCAGTCGTCGTCGTTCTCGTCCTCGTCGTCGTTGAAAGAAATTGAGTGAGAGAGAGAGAAATAAAGATAGAAAGAGAAAAAGAGATAGAGATAGAGCAGAGAGTCGTCCTTTAGAAAGAAACGTTAACTTGAAAATCAAATTCCAAGTGCCACCACGACTACGAAGACGACGAAGACGACGACGACGACGACAACAACGACCGATAAAGTATTCCAAGAAGTACGCGACGTCTTCTAATTAATCCCCTCCCCCACCACCGTTAACTTCTCCCCCACTTCTATAACCTTCTCATCCTCGACTCTAACCTCTCTCTCTCTCTCTCTCTCTCTCTCTCTCTCTCTCTCTCTAATATCTCCGTCTCTTTTTCTCTTGAAAACCGATCACAGTCGCATTCAATGCCAATGATTATCGTATAATCAATGGATGTCCTTTGAATTGGTTAAAAGGATTTCCCTCTCCCCCAACCCCGTCCCGTCCCGTCCCCTCATCCTCTCGTCTCCCATCATCATCCAATCCTTATCCCTATCCCTATCTCTCTCCCTTACTTATACTCCCTTCATGGCAATTCCAAAGGATATGAATTTATATACAGGATCAAATCCTCCCCCTTTCCGAATCGCGACAGAACGAATCGAGAAAGGAAATAATATCTCGGAACGTAATGAGGACTCGACGGGAATCAATGATCCTTGTGTTATAACCTATAAAAAAAAAATAGAGAAAGGGGGGGGAGAATCGTTCGATTCGTTCGAGATGATATCTCGAGTGTGATGTCGAATCGATCGATCCTATTCGAATGTTTCTTATGAAAATGTAAAAATGAGGAAAGAAAAAAAGGTGAAATAAATATGAGAGAGAGAGAAAGAGAAATAAACGAGGTAGATGGAGATTGGTACGGTAATGTTTTCATCGAACAATTTTTGTACATTAAAAGGGGGGAAAAAGAATGATATATTTACGGATTTTATTAATCTGTACATCGAGATATTTATCGATTATAACCGAGAATCTGATTCGACGCTTCTTCTAACGACTAAGTAAAATGGTAATAAATTTTGTATAATATTATTTTCTTTTTTTTTTTTTATATAGTAAAACATATCTCAATAAACGACAAATCTTTGTTTTGTATAACCACGGAAAGAGTGTAAACGATCGCACTGATTTTCGTTTTCGATTAAATGCTACGTTATATAACCTAAAAAGATTAAAAAAAAAAAAAATTAATAAAAAAAAAAGGAGAGAGATGAATGCTTTGTTATAACCTAAAAATCGTTCGACGTAATCGATATATTTACTTCGAATATACATCCTTAGTCAATTCTATTCTTATATTAAATAATAATAATAATAATAATAATAATAATAATAATAATAATAATAATAATAATAATAATAATAATAATAATAAATACAGGATAATGATGATAATACTGAATCGATTGATTGATTAATTGATAAAAGAGAACGATAAATAAAACGAATTAAAGTAAAACAGAAATAGAAAATCGTACCTATTCTACGAAATAAAATTGAAACTGACCGAACTTGGTATAGCCTCAAAAAAAAAAAAAAGGAAACGAAAAAAAAAACGATTACTTATTCTTAGATTTTCTCTTTCAAAGAGACAATCGTATTCGAATACTCTGAAAGAATGTGGAAGCAACGCGTTCCCGTAACTCGACGATTTTTATTTCCCTCACACGTGCATGCACGCGACAGAAAAGAAAGAAAGAAAGAAAGGAAGAAAGAGAAAGAGAAAAAGAGAGAGAGAGAGAGAGAGAGAGAGAGAGAGAAATAAAGAAAGAAAGAAAGAAACGCATGGCTATGTCCGATGCACAAGACAAGAGCAATTCTTTTTCCCATCCAAGAATTCCCTTGAAATAGCGACGATATAACCTTGGTATGTAATAGTGAATACCCCCATTAGCCGTACCATTGTCCTCCATAAAAGATACGATAAAATAAAATAAAAAAGAACAAGAAAACAAAAGGGGGAAAAAAAAAAGAAAAAGAAATACACCTCTCTCGCGTCCACTTGTACCCTGAAATTTTTCATAGAATGGGACTTAATTAAGCCGGACGTTTAGGTCATAAGGTCATTACGTTTATCCCGATTCAAATTCGATGTTCAAGAAAATTATTATTATTATTATTATTATTATTAATTTGTTTGTTCGGCGATTGTATTAGTTCGATCGTATTCGTTAATTGTATGATTCATTTAATGGATATTTAAAAAAAGAATTATATATAAATGGGAATATATTTCTGTGTTAAGGAGAAACGATACATCGATTGATAAGTGGAAGAGAGGATTTCTTTTTTTTTTTTTAAATTCCCGCGCTTTCAAACCGTATGTAAAACCACATATATGTGTATATATATATATATATATATATATAATTTCTAGTAATAAATTATCACACACACACATATAATATATATATATATATATATATACACACACAAAGTATCTAGCAATAAATTATATAATATATTCAAAATAAATTATCGAAACGTAATACATAACCTCTCGAAAGAAAGTTTTCGATCATAAATCGAAACCGTTTATTTCGTTATCAATTAATCAATACAATAAATTCCGAAATAAGAGACTGTAGGATAATTTTTTTTTTTTCTATATATTCAATTCTCTTTTATATATATATATATATATATATATATATATATATATATATATGTAAAATGAAATCGTTAATATCGACTCGTTAGTTTCGATATATTAAATTCACGAAGTACGAATGCGTTCGACGATAAAATAAAATAAAGTAAAACGAAACAAATTAAAATGAAAGAAGAAAAGAAGAAGAAAAGAAGAGAGAGAAAGGGAAAAAAATTGATGCTCACCTCGATCACCAAAATCGGACGAAGGATCCACCAAAGAGTATAGTGATCGTTCGAACGTAACAGAAGTAGAAACAGTAACGGCAATATCGGCGGCGGCAACAGCAGCCAATCATCGTCGAAGGATTTTCTTCTTGAGAGGAATACGAAAATGTACATACATACGTACATACATATATATATATATATATATATATATATATAAAGATCAAACTAAAAAAAAAAAAAAAAAAAAAAAATTCCTACGCGGTACGTTACCGAGTCGTATATCCCGCTCTTTTTCCTTCTTCCTTTTTTTCTTTTTTTATTACTCGTAAACGCTTAACTTCATTTCACCGGGATTCGCAAACAAATTTTCTAATGACGATCGAGTATCGATATTGAATATTAAATAGAAACGGCGATGTCAGAGAAGTAGGAAAGAAGGAGAGAAGGTAAAGAGTGAAAGTGAAAGAATAAAAAGTAGTAGTAGTAGCAGTAGTGACAGTAATAGAAGATAGAAAAAAGGAAGAACGATAGAAAAAGAAAAGGAAGAGAAAAAGAATGAGTGTCCTTTATCGTCGGCGATTTTTCACTCACGATGGAGAACGACGATTGAGAGAATAGAAAGAAGAAGAAGAGGAGGAAGAGTAAGAAAAAAAAGAGGAGTCGAACGAAGAGGAAGAATAAGAGGAGGAAGAAGAAGAAGAAGTAGTAGTAGTAGAAGTAGTAGAAGAAAGAAAAAGAGGAAAGGAAAGACGGCGTGACATGTCAGTAGTCAGGTGGCGGAGTAGCGCGTTTGGGTTGCGCGCTTTAACGTCCTCGTCGCGTTCCTCGGCGTTCTACGGAAAGATTCACGTTCGTAGTAACTCGCGCGAAAGGAAGTAAGAAGAACGAACGTATCAGCGTACGAACGCGTACGAACTCGTACGACCGACCGACCGAACGAACGAACGAACGAACGAACAAACGAACGACGACGACGACGACGACGAACGAACTAGCGCGAACTAGCGCGAACGAGCGAACGAACTCGAAGGAACTTCGTGCCTTGCCGGCTCCGCTACGACCTCGCCGATTGGCGGCCGCCGACTCCCCACTACCTTCACTCTATCTCTCTCTCACTCACTCTCACTAACTCTCACTCACTCGCACTAACTCTTGATCCTTGTCTCTATCTCTCTCTCTCTCTCTTTCTCTCTATCTCTCTCTATCTCTTTCCTTCTTTCTCTTTCCCTGAGTCTGTATGCTAAAGAAAAGGACGAAGAGAACGTTGATCAGGGCACTGCCTTCGTTCGAATGAAACCGAACAGGGAGTTGAGCTCTCGAAGGATTCGGATATGCCTCTGGCTAACTTCTTCTTCTTCTTCTTCTTCTTATTCGTATTCGTATTCGTATTCGTCTTCTTCTTCCTTTTTTCTTTTTATTCGTTTTCTTTTCTCTTCCTCCTCGTCCCATCTTCGACTTACTACCGCACTGCCACTATTAAATACCATTATCACTGTCTCTAATTTTTCTATCTCACTTCCTCCCGTCTTACGTTTAATCGTCGCGGCACTGTTCTTATTATTTTCTTTTCGTTTCTTCATTTTGTCGTCGTATCATCAATTCGAAATTAAAATACCGCCGAGTCCAATCAATCTAGTTATGTATTACTCCGCGGCGACGCATTTACCGAGTACCAACGATCACGACCGAACGTTATCCCCCCCCCTCGACCCCCTCCTCGGCCCACCTCACCACACCGATCGATCTTTAATCGACCTATTCGAGATTTACAAATGGCCGATCGATTACATATTCCGACGAATTAACCTCGAATACATTTAACTTATATATATATATATATATATATATATATATATATATATATATATATAAGTTAAATATATATATATATATATATACACACACACAAACACACACATACATATATACATATATATATATATATATATATATATATATGTTGTGTGTAGTTTTATTTCATTAATTCTCGGATGTCCGTCCACCGACTCTTGATATATTTTCCTACGATAAAGGGTCCGTCGTTATTTTCTAATCGACGCTTCTCTTTCTTCTCCATTTTCATTTTCTTCTTTATTTTTCTCCACTTTCGTGTTCTTTTTTTTTTTTGTTGCCATCGAACCCGCCACCCTCGACCATCCCGATTTTTTCTTTTCTCTCAAACCACGCGCCAAGGAAACAAATGAACGTTAAAAGTGGGCCTGGTCAAACTTCCTCCCACCACTCCGCGGGGGCGTGTTCAAACCGACTCCCTCCACTCCAGGAGGCGTGTCCAAACCACCTCCATCGCCCGAGAGGCGTGTCCAAACTACCTCCTCTCTTCTTTAGGGAACCTGACCGAACTGCCTCGCCGAACTTTAATGGGCGTGTCCAAACTACGTACCCCACTACAGTGGGGCGTGGTCAAACTATCTCCCACAACTTTAGTGGGCGTTCGATTTCGTCGTGGACGTTGATTATTATTGCTATCAAAAAAGGATCGAAATCGTGAGGCTGGGATTGGGAAGGAGAGGGAAGAGAGATGAAGTGGAGTGGTGTGTTGTTTCCACTTGAAATTATTCTCGATAACTGTAATGTATTCTCTCGAGTATGGCATAGCGAAGCGTTCAATCCTTCTCCTTCTAGAATCTACTATCGACCATCTACTACTGCTACCACTAATACTACTACTACTATTCACTATCACTACCACTACTACTATTACTATTACCAACCTTTCTCCAGTAAAGAGAGTCTCCGGTCTCGTGCCAGACGTGCTCCCTAATGCCTCTCGATGCGAATGGAGAGAGAAAAAAGGAAGAGGAGAGAGAGAGAGAGAAAGAAAGAAAGAAAAAGTAAACGAAAAGAGAAATGGAAAAACGAGAGAAGAAAAGGGGGGAAAAAAGTGAAACGAAAAAATGACCAAAGGAAAAAGAAAAAAAAAAAAAAGACAAAAAGTGGAAAAAGACGGCTAGGCTTCTCGTAGATTCTCTCTCTCTCTCTCTTTCTCTCTATCTCTCTCGCTCTCTCTCTCTATATATATATATATATATATATATATCTGTCTGTCTTTTGAGCGCGCGCGTGCACGACCATTAAGATATTCCTCGAAAGTACGATATAAAGATCCTCACCCACGTCCACGAATTCATCATCTCTTGCTCTCTGAACTAAATGAAAAAGGTAATGCTCTTGTTACTCTGAGTAAAAGATAGAGAGAGGGAGAGAGAGAGAGAGACAGAGAGAGTGATGATAAATAACTACGAGGATCGGCTTGTTCACTATATTTTGTCGTAATATATATATACATATATATAAAACGAGATGGATCTAAATTAATTATGTCACCCTAACTTCCTCCCTTACCAGTTCTACTCTTCGTTCATTTATTCGTTTTCTTCGTATACACTCGCGAATGACGAATCATAAAAAAGTATTTTTCCAAATGACAGAACGAATATTATGAAATTTTTCAACGTTCGGTCAGTAAAATCACGTTTGTTTCCATCGTTGTTAGCACTGTTATAATTATTAATCTTGTTGTTATCATTATTATTATTATTATTATTATTATTATTATTATTATTATTATTATTATTATTATTATTATTGTTATTATTACTATTAGAATATATTCGTTATTCGAGTCAAGAGAGGCCGTAATGGGCTCGTGAGTAATTTGAATAAAAATATCGTTTAACTTTTTAATTGCTCACATCCGTTGGATATTTAGCGAACCGCGATTTAACGTATATGTATATATATATATATATATATATATACATATATATTTTTTTTTCTCTCTCTTCTCTTCTTTTCTTTCGGCAATGTACACTTTACGTACGTTCGAACTTATGCCGCGTATACGTTTAATTTTTGTTTGCTCGTTCTTTTTTTTTTTGCTCTTTTCTCTTACGTACTCGCTCGTTGAGTTGATACACGCTCGCGCACGAAAGAAAAATTTCGATACGATGGTTCCGCATCACGAATTTCTTGGATGAAAAATCTTTTCTTTTATGTTTCGATCGGACGACGGAGACGGACCGTTTGTATATTTCACTAAATAATAATAACGAACGACGGGAATATCGATCACCTTTTAAGTACGGATGGTGTTCGATCGTAAAACGAATACAAGGTCTAATAACGACGATAATCGAGATTAAGTCCGAACGTAATTGTAACGAACCGTTGGAGACCGTTAAAAATTTATAACGATGCGCGCCATAATGGTTTGATTAACCTTCTTTTCTTTTTTTTTTTTTTTATTAATCCAAGACGATCAAGCGGCGCTATCTAACGACGAATGTACGAACTAGGAAGATCCGTCGATAAACGTCGGTAATCGTCCAACGACTGATGATAAAGAAGATTGTAACTTGACCGACAGCCGACGTACGCGTGACTTACAGATGGCGCTTTTAAACGCATGCGCATTGCCGATATTGCACGAACGAATTATCGAGAGTGAGAGGATTTCAATCCGAGTTACGATCCATTTATTTTCGTTTGATTTTCTTTCCTAAGTGCGACAGGAGTATCGTCAAACGAAACGAAAGTAGTCGTCGTTGTTTTTCCGTCCTTTTTTTTTCTTTTTTTCTTTTTTTACGACGCGATAAAAATTGTGAATTGATTTATCCTCGCATAAGGACGGATCGATCGAAGCGACGCCTGGCGTAAATATTTAGGAAACTACTGACCAATAGTAATTTTACGGTCAGTGTTGTGTCGGCCATGTTTATAAAGTGCGTTCGCGTGTTGTATATTGTGAAGGTTAATGTAGTCGTTCACGTCATCATCATGTTGATTTAATGTTTACGCTATTAATAAGTCGATTTATGTAAAAAAATATGTTGTGCACGTGACGGGGCTTAGGCAATAATTGGTTTTTTGTGTATTTTAATTGAGCGATCTTATACGTTAAATATCGACGTTTAAAATGGCGTGGTTCGGTGACAGTCTTTCTGGATTGTCTCATTTAAAGGGCCAAATTACGAACTTCACGAAGGAGGTACTTTCCGAAGGGATCGTCAAGGAAATAGGTACGCAATAATATCATAAATTCGATTAGAACGATCGATTGTAAGGTGACGACGATTACGCATGATATTTCTTTTCCCTTCCTTACGGGAATATTATTTCGCGACGGAACGATGTAAAACATTTTAAGGTTATTTCTCGACTGTCAAAATAAGAGTCTGTTTTACCGACGTGGCAATAATCGTCGACGTAGGTTATGTGGTTTTAATATTAGCGGGAAATTCGTATTCTCCTTCTATTCCTTAAAAACCTCTCGTTACGTTTTTACCGATGGAACGACAAAGGATAATAACGCGATTGAAAAGTATAAGAAGAAGGAAAGAAAAAAAAAAAGAACAAGGTAAAAAAATGAAAATAAAAATTGCAATGGAACAGAACTATTGACAATGAAGAGGCACGATTTTATCTTTTAATGCCCCGTTCCGTGTTATCACTGATCAAATTATATTCTATATATATATATATATATATATATATATATATAATTGTCCTATCGTTCTCACTGAAGTAATATCGTGGAAAAAGAAAATAATAATAATAATAATAATAATAATAATAATAATAAAAGGAAAAATAAGTATGAAAATAACACGCGATAATTTTCAACGTTCTGTTGCGACTTGGATAAACGGCGTTTTATTTTTCCTTTATTCTATTTTTTTTCTCTCTCTCTCTTTTTCTTTACCTTCCTAGACGATCAAACGATGCAATTGAAAGAACTGAACGAACGGTGCATACAACTGCAAGAGTTACTGGACACGAAGGACGCCGAGGTGAGTAGTATCTCTCTCTCTTTCTCTCTCTCTCTATCTCTCTTTTTTTCCTTCTTTTTCCTTTTGTATGATCGTATCTCATAATTATTTTTCTTTTTATATTTCTTTATTTTTTTTTTTTTATTTTTTCCACGCGCCAAGTTGTATCATATCGTCCTCCTAATATCTCTCTCTCTCTCTCCCTCTCTATGAATTCAAAATTTATCAAAAATAATATTTAAGCTTTTTTTTCCACGTTATCAGGGACTCGAAGAGCCCCATATTCGCTTGGGATATTCGCGATAAAAAATGAAAAATAAAAAGAGAAAAGAGAGAGAGAGAGAGAAAAAAAAACTGTGGCCGATTAGAAATGATTTCAACAGATGTCACTCTCCCTAATATAATCACGGACGAGTGTAAGGCAAATAGATTTAACTTATCTTACCATATTATACAACCCTACTACCGACAAAATCCTTTCAACCCCCGTTTTTTATTATGTCCCGCATCTCCGATTTCCCTCTCTCTCTTTTTTCTTCTTCTTTCGTTCATTCTCCCTTTCTTTTTTTTTTTTTTTTTTTTTTTTTTTTTTTATTAACGTTTACCCTTTTACGATCCAATGCAAATAGTGTCCCAGCAAACGCAAAGTGTGTCGTCGCGATACCGAACTCAACGTTTTAATTGGATCCTGAAATTTTTCGTTTATCCATTCCTACCAAAAACCTCCTACGTTTTAATTCACTTTTGTCCTTTCTTTTCTTTTCTTTCCTCTTATTTATCTCTCTCTCTCTTTCTCTCTCTCTCTCTCTCTCTCTCTCTCTCTCTCTCTCTCTTTTTCTACTTTACACTTATTCAAAAATAAATAAAAAAAAAAAAATAATAATAAAGAAAACGAAATTCCTTTTGAATCCACGTTATCGCGACCGATACATATAAAAAGATGCGTATCCGATACAAAAAAAAAAAAAAAAAAAAAAAAAAAAATAGGAAGAAGAGAAAAGAAAAGAAGGGAGTACAAAAAAGAAGAAGAAGAAGAAGAAGAAGAAGAAGGAAGAAGAATCGCGTTACGAAAATAAATGGCCGAGCCAGGTTTTACGTTTTGTTTGTGCATAATGCAACAGTTTGGTATTGCATAACCTTCGACACCGTCACCCCGTTCACAGAGACCTGGTGGTTGAGGAGGAGGATGAGGAGGAGAAGAGGAGTACACAGAAATAGTTCTCTGTACCTTGAGGTCATTGAAGTCGTCCCTCCCCCCTCCCCCTCCTCCTCCTCCTCCTCCTCCTCTTCTTTCTCTTCTTCTTAGTTCGTTCCGGTTCGCTATCGCGGCCAATTTGTGAAAACGCGGAGACCGAATGCATGCTGCAAACGTGCTATGCGATCATTCTCTCTCTCTCTCTCTCTCTCTCTCTCTCTTTCTATCTCTATCTATCTATCTATCTCTCTCTCTCTCTCTCTTTTATGTATTCTATGCTCTTGCGGTTAATAGCAGGAGCCCGTTGTGTTTCGTCTACCCGATAGAAGAATGGCTTGCCGATATCGCGAGCTTTAGTATTTTGCGTTTAACAATGTCCAATGTTACGGCGAGCGGGGGTGGAGAGGAGGGGTGGAGTTTGGTAGGGGGTTGGGAGGGTTGGAACAGTTGAGAAAGTTTTCGCAGACGATAATAACCGTTTAATGGTCGCCGATCGATTTTTCCAACCTTTACCTTTTGTTTTGTTCACGTACGAACGGCATCGTTACGGCAATGACGATGGACAGAACTATCGATGACGATGACGATGATAATTTTTAAATGTACCCCTTACAAATCTTTCTATCCCTTTATCCTCCACATATCTTCTTCTTCGGATACGTTTTCTTAATGAATCCGATTTTTCTTTGGGGGGCAATTTTTCTTTTTTTCCTTTTTTTTTTTTTTTTTTTTTTTTTTTTTTAAATTAATATTTCCTTTTGCTTTGGATTTTTTTTGGGTCAAGGGAATTGTTTTTTTCGTTGTTGCGTTTCGTTGATTTTTTTTTTTTTTGATGTAAAACATCGACGAAATTAAGTAAAAGATCTCATTCGTTTCTCGATCAGATTCAATTGACTCTTCATTCGCGAATCTAACGAAGAGATGTAAGAAGAGAGAGAGAGAGAGAGAGAGAGAGAGAGAGAGGGAGAGGGAGAGAGAGAGAATGAAGGAAAATGTATAATCTCGTAAGATTAATTAGTTGATATCGTAAGAGTTGTAGCTTTATGCAAAAGGTACACCGTGTATATACGTATTATTTGTACGTATACGTATATAAATATATAAAGTTATAGACGAAGACAGACACACACACACACACACAGACACACGCACGTATGTATGTATGTATGTATACGTATATACGATGTATATACTGTACACGCAAAGTTATCGACAAAATGGCCGCGCCTAGTTAAGGGTTAACGACTGCTCACTTTGAATGGAACGACACGGAACGACGTTGATTATGGCAACTGCCTTGAGTTTATTTATGTTACTATACGTTGTGTTTATTCTCTCTCTCTCTCTCTCCCTCTCTCTCACTCTCTCTTCTCTCTTCTCTCTCTCTCTCTCATATTTACGTTATGATATTGGAAGAAAGTAACAGAAAGAAAACAAATAAATAAATAAAATAAAGAAACCGAATCCGATTAAAAAAAGATTGAAGATTAAAGAAATCTCGTCCAATTTGTTATTACGCTTCATTTTTTTTCTTTTCCTTATTGTTTTTTTTTTTTTTTTTTTTTTATTTCTTCCATAGATAGAATCGATAAGCATTATTTTTGGCTTTTCTGATTGACGATGGAATATGTATAAATAAAATCGTTACACAAACGTATATACAACTTCTCGGTTTATAATTTTATCGTTTATATTATAGATTAGATTTTATTTTATTATATATATATATATATATATATCATTCGAGAGACTCGAATCATGTTCTTCCTGTAACGCGCGAGGAAAGATTATCGATATACGTTCTTCTTATCTTTTTATATCGATCGTATACAAACTTTATTTTAGTTTATTTTATTTTATTTTATTTTATTTTATTTATATATTTTTCGTCTTTCTTTCTCCTTCTCTTTCTTTACTTTTTTTCTTTCTTTCTTTCTTTCTTTCTTTCTTCATTTTGTTTTACTTAAGTTATACGTATATGTATATAAAAATAATAATAAAATTAAATCCTTTGCGAACATCTTCGGCCCCATCTGATTTTCACTTTTCAACCAACCTGTACCCTTTGCTTATAAAAATCACATCGTAAAGTCCTAGTTCTATCTATTTTTTTTCTAATTTTCTTTATTTTTTTCTTTTTTTTTTTTATTATTATGTACGTACACGTCATTTACTCGCTCTCGTTCTCTCTCTCACACTCTCTCTCTCTCAATCTCTCTCTCTCTCTCTCTCTCTCTCTCTCTCTCTCTCTCTCTCTCTCTCTCTCTCTGTGTGTCTTTCTGACACGGATCTATTTCCAATTATCTCTTATCTAGAAATTACACGGAACTCTAGATATAACTCGCTTCTTTATCTAATTCCCCCCTCCACCCCTTCACCACCTTCCTTTAAAAGTTATTCGTCAGATTTATTGAGAGAAAAATAAATTCCAAGTAATAAAGTCCATTCATCGATTCCCCGTTATTATTTTTTTGTACGAATCGTAGTAGTAGCAGCAGTTGTTGTTGTTGTTGTTGTTGTTGTTCGAACGAAAGAACGAAAGAACGAACGATCTTTAACGGGAACTAGAATTAAGGTAAATACATACACACATACGTGTATATTTATATAATATATATATAATTATTTATATAGGAAGAAAAAGAAAAAGAGTAGAAGGAGGAAAGAAAAGATCAAAAAGAATCAAAAAACAAAACGAAACGAGACGAAACACAAAACACACATACACACACACCCACAAAAGAAGAAGAAGAAGAAGAAGAAGAAGAATAGATAAAGAAAAAAATAAAAACGAACGAACGAACGAATGAGAAAATGAAAAGAAAAAAAAAAATAAATAAATAAACGTTTATCGAGGATGCTCGAAGGCGCTCAGTTGGACCACGTAGGTTAGGTGTCCAATCTTTTTTTTGAGTTTCAGCTCTCTGTGATTTTTTTTTCATATTTTTTTTTTATATTCATATATATATGTAAAAAAATTTTAGAACAGAATAGAGTAGGTAAAAGAGTGTGACAGGATCTTTTGGTGGTTTCGGTGAAACGACGTATGTTAGAAACACGACGAGAGAGAGAGAGAGAGAGAGAGAGAGAGAGAGAGAGAGAGAGAGAGAGAGAGAGAGAGAGAGAGAGAGAGAGAGAGAGAGAGAGAATAAGAAGCACGGCTGTTCGAGTGGAATAGAAGCGAGCCTCGAAGGGGTCGAGGGGAAGGTCGGGGTGAGGGGAGGGTTTTCGGGCGAGGGTGATCGAGGGACGGGAGTATAGGGAAGATAGCTGTCGAGGGAAGAGGACGAGGGGAGGCAAAGGCGAAGGGTAGGACGGGTGGAATTATCGCAAGGCAAACCTGAGATAAGAAAGGCAAACAGAAACGCGCTCATCGCGCCGTCCGTCGAGAGTCCCTATACCACCACAACCACAACCACAACCACAACCATAACCATTACCATTACCATTAACATTACCATCGCGTCACCATCGCGTCACCATCGCTACCAACACCACGCCGGACTTCCTTCTCTGATTATGGTTACCAATATTTAAGTCGACACCCTGATTACGAAGCGTTTATTCTTTCTCTTCTTTCTTTTTTTTTTTTTTATTTCTTTCTTTCTTTCTTTCCTTTCCTTTGTTTCTTTCTCTCCTCGAGAAAGGGATGGCAGGGGATGGACGGGAGGGAGGGATGGACGACGAGAGGAACGGGGAAAGGAATTTGATAAAGGAATGGAAAATTTTTCGTAAAAATGTTATTTAAAAAAAAAAAAATATATATATGTGTGTATATATGTTTGTATGTGTGTGTGTGTGTGTGTGTTACTCCGATCCGTTTTTTTTTCTTTTTTTTTTTATCTCTCTCTCTCTCTCTCTCTTCCTCTCCATTTTTTCTTTTTCTCTCTCCATTCTTCTCTTCCCTTATTTTTTTCCCCGATTTCTCTTCTTTCGTCGCATTTAATTTTCCAACTTGTTATTTTCTGTTTTTCTGTTCTTTTTTTTTTTTATTTTTCTTGTCTTATTTTTTCCCCCTTTCTCTGTAATTCTCTTTTCCGCAGATCTCCGTGTTGCGCCGGCAAAATTGCGAGCTGCAGAAAGTCGTCCTCGAGTTGGAGACGAAAACTAAAGTATCGGTGAGTTGTGAGAAATATTTGGTCGCTCGAAGAAAATAAAAAAGAAAAAGAAAAAAAAGAAGAAGAAGAAGAAGAAGAACAATATAAAAAAATATAATAAATAAATATATATATATATATATATATATTTATTACGAGTAGACTTTTCTATTTTAATTTTTCTTTTTCTTTTTTTCTATTGTACGAGTATTGTCATTGTCATTGTAACTATTATTATTATTATTATTACTATTACAATTATTATTATTATCGTTACTCATCATTATCATTTATTAATTAATTATTAATTATTATCATTATTATCATTATTATTTTTACTATCGTTACTCATCATTGTCAATCATTAATCGATTAATTAACTAGTTATCCTTATCATTATAATTATTATTATTAATACATAATCTGTGGGATAATGTATATATTTGGCGAGTGGAGAGAACTAAATAGTAACGTTATTTTCTTACTCAGCGGACGGATAGTCTCCGAAGCCGCGAGCGTGACAGCTGATGAGGCTGATAATATAAAACTGCCGAACGCGACACACACTCTCCCCTTTCTCACTTCGTATTACGCCAACGACTGCAGCCATAACTCTCTTTATCGTTCTTATCGATACGGTTAAAACCGTTTTCACTAACTCGCCTCCACGACTCCGCCGAGCCGTTTCAGGTCACATTCCTTATGCGAGCGTTTGTTTCGTAATTGGGCGTAAAAATACTTCCCATCTTTCTTTCTTCCTTCCTTCTATTTCTTCGAATTTTCCTCTTCTCCAATTTTTCAAAAAAAAAAAAAAAAAAAAAAAAAAAAAAAAAAACTCGATTTTTTTTTTTTACTTTGAAGAAGATAAAAGTAAGGAAGATAAAAACACTTCCCATCTTTCTTCCTTCCTTTCTCTTTCTTCGAATTTTCCTTTTCTCCAATTTTTCAAAAAAAAAAAAAAAAAAAAAAAAAAAAAAAAAAAAAAAAAAAAAAAAAATTTTTTTTTTTTTTTTTACTTTGAAGAAGAAAAAGGAAATTAAAAAAAGAGAAGAAGAGAATAGAAAATGAAAAAATGGGAGATGGAACGAGCGAGAGAAATCGAATAGGAATGATGGAATTTCGATAATCGATTTAGAGGATATTCTCGTGGCTGCAGTCGATCCTTACCAACGAATTATCACCTCTCAGAAACTTATGTATGTAGGTACATATATGGTATGTACGTATGTGTGTACGGGCGTACATTACATATGTATGTATAAAAGAGAGTTGGTTTGCTTTTGCGGTTTAGTTCGACCTAGAAATCGCTTAGCCTCGACACGTGCAACACGTATATATACTTCTATTCATATATATATATATATATATATATATATATATATATATATATATATATATATATATACATACATAAATACGAACATATACAATTTAATCGTTCTTTAAAAAACATTTGTAATACTTAGAAAATGAGTTAACATATTGTTAACTCAAATTGTGTTTCATTTTGCCAACGTGCTGATGCAATTAATGAAAATGTTTGTTTTTATAAATTCTTCACTAATTATACGAACAACATATATATATATATATATAACGTTATTCAAATTATTCTTTAATTTCTTCTTTTATCCGAAAAAAAAAATAGGGGAAAATATTGTTGATTCCTTTTTTTTTTTTTTTTTTTTTTCTTTAACATTCTTTTCTGCACGTACTGTGTGCGCGCGCGCGCTTGTATTTTAACCAAGCCTTCTTTCCTTTCCTTTATTTATTTTTTCTTTCTTTCTTTCTTTCTTTTCCTTTTAGTCTCACGTAAACGGTCCAAGAAAAAAAAAAAGGGAAAGAAAAAAAAAGATTGCTAGAAATGCGAGATAAGAAGATAAGCGTCGCCTTATACCCTATTTCATATCTTGGAACAACAAAGGATCGGTCCTGCTTCGTGTATACTATAAATACATACATATATATGCACACACACACACACACACACACACACACACACACACACACATATATATATATACATACATACATACATACGAACATATGTTCGTATTCACGTAATAAATCCTCAGAAAAATAATAATAATTATAATAATAATGATGATGATGATGATGATGAAGTTGATGAGGTTGACGATAATAATAATAATAATAGTAAATTTTTAATTTACTTTACATCTCAATCGAATGTTTCTTCGAACGTTTGTTCAATATTAATTTTCTAATCAATATCATTTTTATATTTAATTCTCATTTAATATTCTACGTGTAAACTTACGTGCAAAATAATATTAATATTAATTAAATCAATATATTTATACCATAATTATTCTCAATTATTCGAAATGATTCATCGCTCCGGCATATTTTGCGAATATAATCGGAACAAAATGTCGACGGTCTTTTACCAAAATGGCGAATCGCCATGATTATATCGCCATATTG
>OU427011.1:1834691-1842191 GCA_911387935.1 Dolichovespula saxonica
TTTCTTATTCTTTTCTCTGGCTCCTATCCTTCCCACGAATTGAAAACTTTCAATCGATTGACAAACTTCTATACGGAAATATCGTTCGTTATTTATAAACAAAAATACGTGATTCGTTTATTCGAAAACAATACTTTCCCTTGTTTTTTTTTTTTTTTTTTCATTTTTCGAACGAAAGATCCTGCTAATACGCGTTATATAGCGTGAGATCTATATAATACATAAGAACGCGCGCGAAGAGACGTGCGCGCAAACGCATATACACACGTACACACACGTATTTATATACAACGATAGATCTTTCGTATGCATTAGACGCTCCCTCGTCGTCCATCAGCAACGGCGACTCCTCTCCCATCTTTCCGTCTCTGTTGTACACGTGCGTGTATATAAACGAAATTGCCTTTGCGTTTTCCTTTGCGGCATGGGGTTTCTACCTATATACACACATATATATAAATATATATATGTGTATGTATGTATGTATGTATGTATCTACATATATACACCCACGTGTATTCACATACATACATACATACATATATATATAAATGTGTGAAGGATGTGTTTATGCGTGCAAGAGCCAAAACACACGACATCACTACCACTACACACACACACATACACACACACACACACCCTTGAGTTTTGTCATCGTCCCGTCGTCGTCGCACTTAATAGATTCTATCAGAAAAAAAGAGAGATAGATTGAGAGAGAAAGAGAGAGAGAGAGAGAGAGAGAGAGAGAGAGAGAGAGAGAGAGAGAGAGAGAGAGAGAGAGAGAGAGAGACTGGAATAGTAGACGATGTGTGTTACGTGCCAATCGACGGATATCGATCTATCTATTTATTTATCTATCAATCCATCCATCGATCCATCTATCCATTTTATTTATTTACTTCACGTTCTGAGATTATATTAATTTTGTGTTAAGAATAATTACAATGACAAGAGTAATCCTTTTCGTTATTAGAGGATATATTAATCCTATCGTTTGAACTTATCGTTTTTTTTCTTTTTTATTTATTTATTTTTTTTTTTTCTAGCACCTTCGATTTATTTCGTCGTCATCGTCAATTTTATCGTTTCGTTATTTCATTATCATATATTTTTTAATGTTGTATGCAATTATTGGATTGTAATATATCTTGTACGTTTTTATTGTATAACATATATTATATGCAATTATTGTATAGTATTATATATATATATATATATATTTGTATATTGTATGCGATGCTTTTCAACATGATAAGCCACATAAAAGTCATTGCATAATATATAAATATTATACTATACAATTATTGTACAATATCGATCGGTATTATAAATGAAATTAATTACTTTATCTTATAACGAAGTGAAATGTTCATTAAGTTTAATTCATTATGACATCATTGATGATTCCTATATAATGGAAAGTTCACCCTTGGTGAACTTAATGAAAAAGACTTCTCATCGTACTTCCCTCTCTTTCTCTTATATATACATACACATATACATACATATATATACATATATATATATATATCCCTTCTTTCTAGTATCTATATAGAACATAGTTCTCTTAGTAAGAGAATAGGCTATCGAAGGGCATGTAGTTCGAAGCTTGTTGCGGCTCGATGCATTAGCTGTTGGCAAGCGTATCGCTCTCTCTCTCTCTCTCTCTCTCTCTCTCTCTCTCTGGCTTTCTTATTGGGAATAAGAGAGAGAGAGAGCGAGAGAGAGAGGGAGAGGGAGTATTCATTGGATGAGGGAGAACAGGGAGAGTATAGGTCCTGAGATATCGATGGCTAGTCCTGTAATGTGTTCACACACACATTCACACACACACACACACACACACACGTATGTACAATCGTAATTGTGTTTGCACTGTGTGTCGATCACGCTGCGTTTTATGTGTATTAGTAAAGTGCGTAAAGATATAGATGTATATATATATATATACACACACACATATATATATACATATATATGTATATGCGTACGTACCTGTATACATATTCATCCTATACATATATACATATATATATATATATATATATATATATATATATATGTATGTATAATGTACGTGTTCATGTGCGTATACGTACTTACATCCACGCATACTGTACACATATATAAATATATAGATATATATATATACACACACATATGTACACACACAGAGAGAGAGAGAGAGAGAGACCAATACATATACACTGAACCACCTCTTGCTGCTGGTAGCTCGTATTCTAGGTGGTAGGAGGAGGAGGAGTCCTAGCGAACGCACAGTCGTTTCTCGACGCTCGTACAGTGAACGTGTCCTCTTGACCGCACGTGACCATCCCTTTTCTTGTGCCTATACTAACCTTCTACCTCTCACCCTTCCCAGTATAAACCCTTTCCTTCATTCTTCTTCTCCATTCCTTCCTTTTTTTTCTTTTCCTTCTAATTTTTCTTCCTCGTCTTCTTCAATTTTTTTTCCCCCCTTCTTATCCTTCTCATTTTTTCATTCTTCTTCTTCTTTTATTTTTTCTTTTTTTATCTATTCTCCCGTTCCTTCCTTCATTCCTTCCTCTTTTCTATTTTCTCGTCCCTCCTCCCATCCATCCATCCCTTATATCTGTACGGATACATTTCGGTTCGATAATTAAAAAGAAAAAAAGAAAATAATAATAACAAATAAGTAGAAATATGGAAGGAGGAAGAACGTGAGGAAGGAGACGAGATTTTTCTTTTCTTTTTCTTTTTTTTTTTTTTTTTTTTTGGTTAGTAAAAATAAAAAGTCCATTGGTGTTGCGAGTAAACGCGCGCGGTTCTTTTTTTCTTTGGTTTTTTTTTCTCGGTACATTTTTTTTCCCTTTCTTTCTTCGTCTCGAAAGTCGAAGGGCGGAGGGTGGTAGACGGTGACGGCGGGGGTTGGGGTGGGAAGAGGAAAGAATGAAAAATTCCTATATGATCGATCAGGACACGTTTTCCCTCTTCTTACGCGAGAAGAGACGAAGAAGAGGAGGAGGAGGAGGAGGAGGAAGAGGAGGAAGAGGAGGTGAAGGAGGAGGGACGCAAAATTATATTTACTAATTCGTGAGTAATTGATATGGAAAAAGATTTTGTTTTTTTTTTTTATCAGAGAATCAACGGGGGGAGAAAAAAAAGAAGAAGAAGAAGAACAAAGAAGCATACTTGTCTGTTGCGTGAAAAACAAAAAAAAAAAAAAGAAAAAAAGCAAAAGGATGAATCGAAGAGTCCGTCGTTTCATTGATTTCTTGTTCTGTCGTCTCTTTTTTTTTCTTTTTTTCTTTGATGGTCGTGGAGGGGGCCGGGGGAGGGGGGATATAACTTAAGACTTTTAGTGTTTCTAATAGGGAAAAAAAAAAAAAAAAAAAAAGAAAAAAAATTGTTTTTATCAGTACATTTTTTTTTCTCTCTACTTAAACTCTCTCGTGCGTTTCTAATTTATTTTTAATTCGCCGAACGTCTCAAGAGACAAATTGCGGGGAAATTCCTGGGAGTAAAATATAAAAATATATAGAAAAAAAAAAAAAAGAAAAGGAAAATTAATTTTAACGAAACAACAACGACGAACGATCGAATATTTCGATGAATCGTGAATCGTAGATAAAGTACTCTGATTTGGATTATTATATTGTACGACGACGCGTTCTCATCGCGCGATAAGACAGAGACAGAGAGAGAGAGAGAAAGAGAGATAGAGAGAGATAGATAGATAAATACGTGGAAAGAGAGAATATGATATTGAAGAGACGTAATTTCCTTCTTAGCCGTTTATTTCTTTTTTTTTTTTCTTTTTTATTTTTCTTTTTTATTTTTCCTTGTAAGAGAGTCGTCTAACCATCGAGAGAGAATAAATCCGTAGTAAGAGAAAGAATGAGAAAGAATGAGAAAAGAAAAACCAGAAAGAAAAGGAAAAAGAAACGAAAAGAAAGACACGCGCTAGTGTGTGGGTCCGATTGAAATTGCTATAGAAAAAAAAAAAAAATAAGGAAAGAAAAAAAAACGAGAAAAAAAAAGAAAAGGGAAAGAAAAAGAAGGGATGGATCGACGTAGAAACGCGTGTAGTAATTTAATTATAATAAATAATAGTCGAGAGGATACATTTTTGGATCGTAGCTTTTTTAATTTTTTTTTTTATTCTTTTTTTTTTTTTTTTTTAAATCCATTTTTCGTCGTCGTACGCGTTTCGTATTTCTTCGTCGTCGTTTTTGTTTTTTTCTTGCTTCCTTCTTCTTCTTCTTCTTTTTTTCTTCTCTCTCTCTCTCTCATTTTTTTCTTTTTCTTTCTTGATAATTACGCGATCATGTTACGGCATTAATGAATGATCGCGTTCGTTTATCGAAGTGGAACGACGTGGTTCGTTCGTTCGATTGATTTTTCAAAGAGCGAACGAAATTATTCGACGTGTTTTTCCTTCACCTTCTTCCTCAATCACCCCCAATACCTCCTCCTCTTCCTCTTCCACCCTCTCCTCACGAAAAAATCGAAAGAGAGAGAGAGAGAGAGAGAGAGAGAGAGAGAGAGAGAGAGAGAGAATATATACGTACTTATATACGTTGCAGGAGCAACAAGTCTCGCATAAATTATTTTCTATTTCTATAAAGCATCGAAAGAGCGAGCGTTCTCCAAACGATACAACGATTGATAATTATCGATCGTTGATAATTATCAAAAAGATCTTTGTTTAATCTCGAAATCTTATTATCTCTCATAATAAGAGTGATATCGTGGAATTCGATTGTAGAGAATGATATATATCGGACGTCAACAATAATTCATTTATAACGTAATACTGAAGGGTGAATTAAAATTTTTATCGTTAATAAATAAATAAATGAATGAGTGAATGAATGAACGAACGAACGAACGAACGAATAAATCTATGGATAGAAGGATAGATAGATAGATGGATAAATGGATACGAAGAAAATTATTTTTCAGAAATACACAGACACACACACACGCATATATATATCGGTATTATTCATAATAACACACATTGCAATAATGTCGATCATTAATATGGAAAAGTATTAGCAGCGAAAGATTGCATAAACATTTTATTTTCAACATTCAAAATGAATCGTCTTACGAAGTATCTCGTTATTTCTTTTTTTTTTTTCTATATATCTCTTTCTCTCTCTCTCTCTCTCTCTCTCTACGAGGACGATCGTTCAGAGCCTCGACTTCTGCTCTCTACGACGTGTGCATGACAATCTGTATGCAGAAAGAGAAAGAGAGACAGAAGGTATGCATTCGTGCTGCAAACGAAAGAGAGAGAGAGAGAGAGCAAACGTTACGACCGGGATTAACGCGTTCTTGTCGTTATGTACAAATAATACATAATAACTTGTCTCTCTCTCTCTCTCTCTCAAACTAAAAGTTACCTATATACTTATAAATATATATACATATACATACATACATACATATATATATATATATATATATATTAGATCTATTATATATATAATATATATAATATATCACTTTTTTTTTTCTATTTCTTTAGATATTTTATTCTCCATCTTTTTTTTTTTTTGCTCGTAATTATTTACAGTATCTCTCTCTCTCTCTCTCTCTCTCTCTCTCTCTCTCTCTCTCTCTCTCTTTCTCTCTTTTATATTCTTTCGTTTTTTTCATTTTTCTTTCGATCAATTCGTCTTTCACTACTCCTTAACATAAATAAAAACGTGTACGATCGTCGCGACTCGAAAGATACGTCCGCCATTTCGATTTTTTCCCCCCTCCATGTGTCGATCATCGGGCCGCCGCTGCCGCCATTTTTATTATTCGTCCTGCTTACGCTGCCACGCGCGCGCGCGTTTTTACCTCCCCTCCCCTCCCCATCCCTCCCTCTCTCTCTCCCCTTTCTTGCCTTTTTTCTTTCTTTTTATTCTCTTCTTTTTTTTTTTTTTCTTTTTTTTTTCTTTTTTGCTTATTCTTATTCGAAAATGTTTTTATCGCGTGGTAACAACTTTAAAATTATCAACGATTTCCGTCTCTTTATCGTGGCGTCGTTTTTTTTTTTTAACGAGATATTTATACGTCACTTATTATTCCTCGTTGTTATTCCTTTTATTTCCCCTCTTTATTTTTCTCTACTTTTCTTTTTTCCTTCATTCCTTTTTATTTTTTTCTTCTTGTTTTTTTTTTTTTTTTCTTTTTCTCGCTTCGAACTCTCTCGCTCGTCTGCTACATTTCCATATATTTTCTACGTAAAATATATATATATATATATATATGTATATCCGTTTATAATTTGTACGCATTGCAAGCGATTAGATAATTAGCAATTACGAGAAAAATGGCGATTTTATCGCGGCGTATCTCGAGAAGAAATATTTTGCCAAACGTTCTTTTTTTTTTTTTTTTTTTTTTTCTTTTTTTTCGAGTTACCTTTCTCTCAAAGAACGAAGAGAAAATTTTTAGAGAACAACAAATGTTGGCTTAACCCATATTTATAACGTCGTATTTTTTCACCTACATACGTCCTACGATATATTACACTCGCACGCGTACACACACACACACACACACACACAAGCACGCACACACGCGGATATTAAAGGATATCCACGTCGAATGACCTAGAATCTTTTTCATAGTTCAAATCTCCCGCTTCGAAAATCTTACAAGTTAATATTCATCAAATCCAACGGACTGTGATTAAGAAGAGGGATTATTAAAAACGTCAAATCGATGCAAATCTTTTCGAATGAAAATTCCTTTCGTGAAAATAATTATTTCGTGACTATTCGACGCGAAATTTGTCGTTTGATTAAGGGGCAAGAAAAAAAAAAAGATATTAAATGTAACCAACAACGAAAACAACTACGATGACGACGACGATAATAATAAATAATAATAATAACAACAACAACATAAAATAATATCGCTTTAAACAATTTCCATGCTTTCTTTCTCCGAGGGTATTTTGTTTATTTAATCTTTTTCTTTCTTTTTTTTTTTTCTCTCTTTTCTTTGGAATTGTAAATGAAAGAAAGACAAAGTAGAAGAAAGAGTTAGAATTCTTCGACGTGAAAAAGAAGAGAAAAGCAGTGCTGCCGCGCGTGGCCATCGGAGTGTTGCGAGACTCTTTCTATATCGGTTGATAATACGCGAAGGACACACAAGCTTTACCTATGATTACTTAACTAACGCGATGCACGATTAGCCGCTTGAACGCACATGTACGTGTAATGTGCGCGCGTGCACGCACTCACTCGCTCACTCACTCCACTCACTCACTCACGCACAAAACTTACCGGTTAATATCGTTTTCGTTGTAAAAGTCGACATGTCAGGCTCGCCAGACGATAAAAAACCGTCGTAGAACCGTTTCCCGTTATCTCGAAACAATAAATGTTTCTCCGCTATCGATATATGGTGCTCGATATTTTATCATTCTTTTCTTTCTTCTTTTCTTTTTCTTTGCCTCCCCCCCCATCTCTCTCTCTCTCTCTTTATTTCTTTCTTGCTTTTCCTCTTGGTTCT
>OU427011.1:1852191-1879691 GCA_911387935.1 Dolichovespula saxonica
CCGGTTTAGTTAGCAACACAATAGACGTGTTAGAGAGATCTTAAAAAAAGACGAATATAAAAAATGGTCTTTAACCGTTATTTGCATTTCCAAGGAAGATCGAATCTATGGCAAGGCGAACTGTATCGCCTTCGGTTTTCTTCCTTCTCTCTCTCTCTCTCTCTTTTTTTCTTTTCCTTTCTCTTTATCACGATCGACTCACCGACGGACTAAATGCGTTCTCTGAAAAGCGAACTACGAATTGACTTTTAGATGAAGAGGAGAGCCTTTTTCGGGCGCGTTTTTAAAAAGTCCGGTGTCAAAGGAACGTTGCATTGTATACGCGGAAAGAAAGATAGAGAGAGAGAGAGAGAGAGAGGGAGAGAGAGAGAAAATTTATGGTTAGTTATATATATCCTACTCTTTATGGGCCTTTTTGAGACACCGTTTCGTGACTAATGACGATATAATATATATATATATATATATATATATATATATTACACACAAAGTATGGATCTTAAATTCCTAAGCTTTCTAGTTTTTACAATCTGAAATAATAATGAAATGAAAAGAAAAGAAAAGAAAAGAAATTAGTTAACGAAGTCTCGAGAAGAGGAGTGATTGGTTCTTTTCTTTTCTTTTTTTTTTTTTTTTTGTTTTTTAAATCATCTACAAAACTTTCGGCTCATCTTGATATACACACCACATATTCATATATACGTATACACATACACGTTGATACTCTTTGTTTAAAAAAAAAAAAAAAAAAAAAAAAAAAAGAAAAAAAAAATTATAAGCCAATGAATTCGATATTGTCAAAACGCAAGTGATAAGTCGTGTATAGATTTTTCAATAATCAAAATTCGATGCGCCATTTTTGTTTCCACGCTTATCGATAAGATGGCCGACCTCCTCGTCGATCATATACCACGTGACCAGAACCATCATCACCAACTCCATAGTGATTATCTATTATGATCGAAAATATTGAGTTTTATGACGTTTAGTTTAAAAACTAAAAAGAAGAAGAAGAAGAAGAAGAAATGGAGGAAGATAAAGAAAAAAAGAGAGCGAAAAAGAGAGAGAAATAAAGAGGCAAAATATATATATATATATATATATATATATATATATATATATATATATCAGAGTCGTGCAAGGACAACGCGATGGCCATCGTGGAACGTCGTACGTTGCATAACTCAAGAGAGACAATCTTCGTGGAATGACAAGGATTTTGTAAGGTCTCTCACAGAGCGCAAAATCTTGACATCCTTTCTCATTCGGTTACGCGGGCAAATTCGAATAAGGGGAGGGGCCTATTGGGTCACGTGACACGGTCTCGTGTCTCTCTGATAAAATAATAATAACGATAATACTACTACTAATAACATAAATATATATATATATATATATATATATATATATATATATATATACACGCACACATTTAAAAAGGAAAGAAAAGAAAAAAAGAACTTATACTTTGTTTCCCGTAAAGTCGTAACTTTTCCTTTTTTTTTTTCTTCCCCCCTTTTTCTTTCGAGCGATAATAATATTCGAATTGCATAATTCTTGACTCTCATTTCTCTCTCTCTCTCTCTCTCTCTCTCTCTCTTTATCTATCTGTCTATCTATCTATCTTTCTCGTTCTTTTATTTTTTTCCTCGTAATTTTATTTCTTTTCACATTTTGCCACGGACCTCTCTACACTACAGGACACAACCAACCAACCAACACGCGTATAGAAAGACCACAAGCGCGTTTAGTATTGTCTCACAACCAGAGTCTCTCTCTCTTTCTCTCTCTCTCTCTCTCTCTCTCTCTCTCTCTCTCTCTCTCTCACTCTCATTAACTGTCCTGACACACTGTCAGATGCTTATGTAAACGTGCATAACAATACTAAGTCGCTAATAATACGGCTCTGCCCGTGCGGCGGATGCATTTTCCTTCTTAACTCGAATCGTCGATGCATTTTAGCCGTCGTCCTTTCCAATACCCACGACTATATTTTCTAATGCAACGGACAACAACAACAACAGTACACAACAAACGATCATCCTAATTCCCGTCGAAACAAACCGAGAGTTGCCTCGATCATCGTCGTCTCGTTCAGAAACCTTCTGTTTGTCGATCTATAAAAAAAATAATTAAATAAATAAAAATAAAAGAAAAGAAAAAAAAAATTGTATTAAGAATGTATAAACTCTCGAATGACAAAAAAAAAAAAAAGAATTGTCTCTACGCTTTGATCTTTCGTTTAATCGTTACATCTCACTTTGTTTTTTCCTTTTTTTCTTTTATACGTATATACCTATCATCATTATTATTATTATTATTATTATTATTATTATTATTATTATTATTAATTATTATTATTAATTATTCTCTTTTTTTTCCTTTGTTTCCTTAGAACGAGAACCAAGAGGAGGATGGGGATGTCTTCTTTTGGGATCCGCCGTCTATCAAAAATCGTAATTCGAAAAATCAAAATCATGCCAGACAATTGCAGGAACAATTGGCACAAGCCACCATGAAAATACGTGAATTAGAGGCCGAACTTAAACGAACGCAAAAGGTCAGATCATTACAGATTTCTCTTCTTTATCTTCATCTTCCTTCGTGTATTTTTTTTTTTCTATCAAAAAAAAAAAAAAAAAAAAAAAAACATTAATATATTCTCTAAGATATTTTTCCAAAAGTATCTCATTTTTGTTCATATTTGTTACAGGCGAACAATGTTAGTATAATGGACGAACTTCCGGATGGGCATCATCAAGAGGCGGAATATTTACGAGCCAAACAAGATATGGTTAATAGAATCGTACGAATGGAGGAAAAGGTAAAAGAAAGATGATTGGGGGAGGGGGAGGGATCCATTTTTCGAACCGATCTCGTTATTTGTCTTCGATGTCGATTGCCCGATGATCCTGTTTTATTTTTCTTTCTTTTTTTTTTTTTTTTTTTCTAATTTTTCCTTATATATATATTTTTTTTCTCTTCTGATCCTTAGAATCGCGAAGTCGAGAGGAACGTCAAACGAATGCAGGAAGACGAGATGGCGTTGTTAAATGATTTTTATACGGTAATATCGAAATTGGATTATCAGGAGAAGGTGAAATTAATAAGGGAGGCCCTTAGAAATTTGGATAATGAAAAACAAAAGTCGTCGTCGTCGTCGTCGTCGTCCTCGTTGATCGGCAAAGAGGAGGGTAAGGAGGAGAAGAGGAAGGAGGAGGAGGAGGAGGAGGGGGAGGAGGAGAAGTACGACTCCGACGAGAAGTACGACAAAACGAACGTTAATAACGTCGTATCCGGTAATTTGAAGTCGGTTATACTGCAGGACGATGGCTCTTCGTTTAGTAAAAACAACAACAACAACAATAACAACAACAACAACAACAATAGGGAGGCCGAGTTGTCGAGAAAGATTCTCGAATTGCAGGACGAAAATAAGAATCTTAATATCGGTATCGAGGAACTCGACAGGCAACACACGGAATCGATTGGTTCGTATTGAATAGAAATTTTTCGATAAATCGATTATCCTATCGCTTTTGCAATTATTCGATGAGTCCGATCGGATCGGAATAATAGTAATAATAAATTAAAAAAAAAAAAAAAATTGAATGAATGAACGAACGAACGAATAAATAAATAAATAAATAAAAAGGAGAGAGATTGAGAGATTGAGAGATTGAGAGAGAGAGAGAGAGAGAGAGAGAGAGAAAAGTGTAAAATCGTTACGAGATATATCGAAATGTATATATTGAAATATTAAATCCGATAGAATTTAATTAATTTATGTTCCTTACTCGCAGAGGAGTTATTGTCGCTGAAGGATGATCTCGAGAAGAAACATCGGTGCTTACAAAATGCTTACGAGCAGCTCTACGTCGATTACAATCGGGCCGAGGGCAAAGTTTTGGAACTACAGGGAAAACTGTTAAGCTCAACCGAGGAGGAGACTAAGAGGAACAACGAGGATAATTCATTTAAAAAGGAGGATACCTTGGAGAACGTCGATAAAAACGTTCAAACCGATGACGAATACGAGAATATTCGAGATAGGGGAATGAAGGACGATAATAACGACAATGAGGATGATAACAATAATTCATTGCGCGAAATGGAACGTAGGGTGAAGGAGATTTTGAAAAATTCATGCTTGGTGGAGTCGACCGAATCCGTGCCAACGAAGGATGAGGAGGATGAGGAGGAGAGGGAGGAGAGGGAGGAGTCGATTTTCGAGATCGTCGCGAGGAGATACGTCGAGAGTAATTGGAAGAAGGACGTTTTGGAGAGGAAGATTAACGAGATAGCCCGAAATCTTAAGGAGACCGTCGACGTTAAGGAAAATTTGCAGTTGGAGTGCGACGAGATGCAGGCGCAGATTGATACTTTGTTGTTGAATATACGACATTTGGAATCTAATTTACCGTCGATACCGGAGGCCAGCGAGGAACGGGTGGCCTCGTTGGAAACCGAAACCGAGTTTTTGCGAACGGAGATCAAACGATTGAGGGACGAGAACGATACCTTGAGGGGTAGAGGTAAGGGGAGGAGTAAGGGGAGAGGTAGGGGATCGTCGAACTTTATTGATTCGATAAATACGAAGGGATTGGAGAACGGCGAGATCGATATCGAAGAGGATTTCAAAGAGGACGTTGAGATTTTACGAAGCCACGACGAAGGTTCGATTAACACGAAAAGGATTGAGGTGGGGGTGGGGGTGGGGGTGGAGGTGGAGGTGGAGGAGGATTCCGTGGAGGATTTGAAACGTAGGTTGTTGGAGTTCTCGAACGAGACGAACGAGCTTAGAACCTCCTTGGAAAAGTACAAGGAAACGATCGAGGAGCTTAAACTTGGCAAAGAGAACATAGCTCACGAGTTGAGAGCTTCTGTATGTAGCATGGAGGAATTGGAGAGAGAGTTGAGGGTCACGTTGGACGTTAAGAATGAGTTGGAACGAGAGAAGGTTGATTTGATCAAGGAGAACGAAGAGTACAGGGCTAGAGATTTGGCTAGGTTCAAGGATGACTATGACGATGATGACGATGACGATGATGACGATGATGACGATCGTAGTAAGGCCGACGATAACGATACGAGAAGGAAAAAGGATGATTCGTTATTGGTAGAACGTTTGCGCGTTAAACTCGAGGAGTTTAAAGCCGATAAAAAAGATTTGGAGTACGATTTGTATAACATGAGAAGGGAGCTCGACGTTGCCTTGAACGATATCGAATTGAGCGAGGATAAGTCGACGCGATTGAGCCTCGACATGGAGAGATTGTCGAGGGAGAATGCAACGTTGTTGGAACAATTAACGTCTATGCAGATCGAGTCCCAAGAGAAGATAGAACTATTGAGTACCGAGAGAACGTTGTTGGTCGAGGAACAGTCGGAGCTTCGAACGGAATTGGCTAAGTGCAAGGAAGAGATACGTAGACTCGTGGAATTCGAGGAAAGATGCGCATCGAACAGTCGCGAATTCGACGTTGTTAGGACGAGGATGAACGAGTTGGCCAAGGAGAACGAGACTCTTTGCGGACGATTCAACGAGATAAAAGAATTGAGGAGGGAATTGGACGAGAAGAGAACGATCGAGAACGAGTTGAACGCGTTGAGGGTTAAAGCCGTGGAGACGGAGATGAAATTTAATGATTTGCTTACGAGAGAGAGGGAGATGGCCGCAAACGAATTGAGTCTGTTGCGTACGAAGTTTATTGAGACGGAGAAAGAGTTGATGGATTTGCGTACGAGCGATGAGACGTCGCGGATGAAAGGAGATAATGACGATGATGACGATAACGAGACGATCGCTGTATTGAGGAACGTGATTTTGGATCTGAAGGAAAAGTTGCGTTTATCCAACGAGAATCAGGAACGATTGGAATCGAGCATTGAGACGTTTAAATCCGAAACGGAGGAGACGATATCGTCGAAGGAGAGTATCTTCGAGAACGAGAGGCTCGAATTGACGAACTCATTGAAAGATAGGATCAATGAAAACGATTTATTGAAGGATAAAAACGATAGATTGAGGTTGGAGGTGACGGAACTGAGGGATCGATTGGATTCTTGCGTCGAGGTTAACAAAGAGAATTCGATGATGGCTAAGGAAACCATAGAGAGTTTGTCTCGTTTGGTTAAGGAAAAGGACGAGGAGATCGGATCGTTGAAACGGGATTACGAGAAGGGGATGATGATACGCGTCAAGGACGAGGATGTTAACGCAAATACGGAAATTAACGAACGTCTTGTCGCTATAAAAAACGAGAGGGACGAGTTAGTCAGATTGGTACAGATAAAGCACAACGAGAGTTTGAGTTATCACGGTGAAATTCAACGTTTGAACGGACTTTTGAACGAGCAAGCGTCCCAGGCGAGAAACATGTCGATCGAGTACGAACGTTTGACGAAATCCTTGATGGGCAAGGATAACGAGTTAGCGAATACGCTCAAGGATTTGGAGATTTTGCGAGAACGATTGGACGACGTTAAGAAGGGAAACGACGAGGATGGCGGTAAAGAGAAAGGGATACGCGATTTGTCGGAACACTCGACTCGATTGCAGGAATTTGAAATCCTTAAAGACAAGTGCAACGCGTTCGAGGCGGCCCTTCTACAGGAACAATCGAACAACAGGATGTTACAGAATCAATTGGCCGACGCACAATCGAAAGAGATCAACGCCGGTAAGGAATTGGAAAGATTGAGAACACATTTGGTCGACATCGAAGCGAGTTACACGGAGGAGGCCTTGATGGCCGAGGAATCGAGGAAGGAATTGGAGATGAAGTTGTTCCAAGCCGAGGAAAAGTTGAAAAATTCGTCGACCGTTTACACGTCAGCCAGTATCAGGGCTAATCAACAGGTCGAAACGTTGCAACAACAAATGTCGCTTATCGTACAACAGAGGGACGACATTCAGAACAAACTGGCAATGGCCGAGGACAAAGTATTGTCGCAAACTACAGCGCTCACTAACTTGCAAATCGTTTTGGAACAATTTCAAAGAGGTAAGAGATCGTTGTTTTTTGTTGTTGTTGCGGGTTTTTTTTTTTTTTATTTATTATATTGGTGAGAACGAACATTGAAAAATATGTAATTCGTCGTACGCGCATTTATCCTCGCATTTTGTTCGTCGATTTTTAATCGTAGAAAAGGAAAGGGACATTAAGAGAGTCACGGAGAAATTGCAATTGCAACTGCAGGAGTCGCGCAAAGGACATGAGGAATTGTTGAACGAAATATCCTGCCTGAAGGTTCGTTTGAATTTTTCTATATCGTTTTAAATGGAATGGAATTATTAATTTTTTTCTTCTTTTTTTTCTTTTTTTTTTAATACATACATACACATACACACACACACACACACGCATATATATATATATATATATACACGCATATAGGTACAATTAGCAGAAGCTCAGGAATATTTGCAAGCTGCGTCTAGATTAAGCGAACAACTGGATAAGAAAACAGAAAGAATAGAGCAATTGAATAAAGAAGGTAATTCGTTAAATATTTTTATAACATACATACATTATTTACACCTTCGTTTGCATCTTGTTCTATACATATCGCATGGTTAGTGTTTTTTGAAACTTTTAATAATTTGCGACACATATTACAATTTTTATTTGCCTTTTGGAAAAAAGAAAAAAAAAAAAAAGAAAAGAAAAAAATACAATACAACGAATAATATCTTTGCTTTTCTCAATCTCACGATTATTATTGTCTTACAAATAAACAAATAAATATATATATATATATATATTTTTTTTTTTGTATGTCGTATTTTTATAGTCAACGATCACTATCTATTCTGCGATGTTTTTTATTTATTTATTTATTTTTTTTTTTTTTTTCTTACCATAAATACATATTAATTCAACTTGGCACAACCAAAACACACATTGTAATGCTTCAACGATTTTGACGAATATAAAAACATTGATTATTATACTCTCTCCTCTTTGGTACTCCCCCGAAATGTTATTTACAGAACTTCGATATATATATATAATAAAGATTGATATAATAATACTAGCGACAAGATCAAAAACCACATTACAATCATCGGTTTGACTGTACGCTGTGACTAATCTGTGAAAAGACATTACACATATAATATCTGGTAGTGTAGTCAAATATCAGCTGGTAATTCTGGGATTAAACTGTAGCCCCAGGATTCTTGCTGGTATCCGGCTACGAACCAGACCACAACACCGCCTTTGCACACTAAATCACATCTTGGTTGGCTCTCTCATGCATTGCCCCACTGGTGCTGGTGCTCTCTCTTCTTTCATTTTACTAAATGTGGACATTTTTTTGAGTGACTTTTTTGGAGGTATATTTTTTTGTTGGAAGAAAAATAATAATAATAATAATAATAATAATAATAATAATAATAATAATATTAATAATAATAAACTCTGTCATTGTTATGGTTATTATTTTATAGTTATCTTCATAAATATAAATATATATATATATATATATATATATATATATATATATTTATATATATATATTTATATGGAGGTATTGTTCTGTTATTAATACTTTTAGTATTAAAAAAAAAAAAAAATAAGAAAAAAAAATGGAAAATTATGTATAAAGGTATACTTGTATTTTGCGGCTTTTGCTAGTCTTCCGAGACCTTGATATTTTACCAATACGCAAATGGCTTTAATATATAACACTGTATATCATTATTAAATGACGCATGCAACACAAGCAGTAACAAATGTAGAAAGATTAAAATCGATATTATTGGATGTCAAGATTTTATTTAATCAAATGATTAATTGAATATTTAAAAATGCAGGTACCTATATATTTATATATGTATATGGATCTATAAAAATGTTTTGTAAACTTTGTATCGAGTTATTGGTTCAAATTATTATCTAAGGTATTACTATTATTATCTCTAAGGTATATTATGGATGAATTAAGCTAAATATAAAAATTAATAATCTTCTTTCCTAATAATTATATGGATCCTAATGTTATTAATATAATAATAATAATAATAATAATAATAATAATAATAATAATAATAATAATAATAATAATAATAATAATAATAATAATAATAATAATAATAATAATAATAATAATAATAATAATAATAATAATAATAATAATAATAATAATAATAATAATAATAATAATAATAATAATAATAATAATAATAATAATAATAATAATAATAATAATAATAATAATAATAATAATAATAATAATAATAATAATAATAATAATAATAATAATAATAATAATAATAATAATAATAATATACACGAGTTCTAACAAAATCAAATTGTACTTTAGATACTGTGGTGTAATGTTTATTATAAAACTTGGTAACGCAGGAGTGGGTAATCTCATGCGGTAACCGTGAGTGTGTAAAATGTAGAAACTCATATTACCCGTGGGGTTTCCCACCCGTTGCCAATATTCTCCAGAAAAAAAAAAAAAAAAAAAAAAAAGAAAAATGAAAAGAAAAGATGGTAAAAAAAAGATTTCTCGAGAGTTTTCATATTTTACGCAAGATACCGAAATTATGTTATATATAATTTTGAATCTTTAAGGACGATCTCAATCGATTTCGTAGACAAATATAATAAAAGAACAAAAAATGAGAGAAAAAGAAAGTAGCTAATACGTTATTGACAAAAAAAAAAGGCTTTAATTTTAGTGGCATGTATGATACCTTTAGTTTGCTAGAACGGCATGATAAACGAAGAGAATGCAGCATGTGCAATTAAAGATGTGGGTGTGAGTATTACATCAGGTACTGGTGTAATATCAAAACTACCAGTACTTGTGTTATACTTGCGCTCATGTCCGTTCAGCGTACCGATCTGCCAACTTTACAACGTCTCTCTCAATGAGAATGCACACGTATTACAAAGCCAAAAACCTTGTTTCTTTTTTGGGTTCTTCTTCTTCTTCTTTTTTTTTTTTTTTTTTTTTTTATATATAGAAGGAAGTCTCTCCCATCGTCACAATTTTCACTAATATTCCATTCAATTTGGGATCATTTGTTTTATTCGAATCAACATATCACAAACATTCGTTTTCTACTATTATAATATAATTAATATATGATACAATAAAATAAAATAAATAAATAAATAAATATATATATATATGTGTTTGTGTATATGTATGAATATATTCATCGATTTTTGTTATTGATTTTCAGTCGAAAGATTAACGGAATTGGTAAATACCGCCGATCAGAGAATAGAAGAAGCAATGCAAAGCGGAGTAGGGAAAGTTGATAAGTGAGTTGATAATTTCTAAATTATGCTCTCTCTCTCTCTCTCTCTTTTTCTATATGTATATATACAGACCTTGTCGAATAAATATTAATAAATAAATCATTGTTACCAGGAACCTTATGAAAAATCTCTTGCTTGGATATTTGTCTTCTTCTACAGCTGACAAATCGTCTGTACTGAGAGTATTTGCCACCGTGTTAGATTTTACGGAACACGACAGAGACAAGGCTGGTCTTAACAATGGTATCGCTAATAACAGCTGGTTTTCTCGTCTTAGCGGTGGAAATGGCGCCCCTACTAAGGCAAGTTACAGCTTTCTATCATTACATTTTCATATTCTAATCGTATAGACGTACAATCTTTTACTTATTTTAAACCTATCAAATATCAGGATCAAGAGGCATCGCTGTCCGCTGCTTTCATAAGATTTTTAGAAAGCGAATCTAAACCGAAACCGCAATTACCTGCTTTGCCTATATCCTCATCGGTAAGACGGATAAATATATATATATATATATATATTTATATATATAAACAAAAACAAAAAGTCTTGTTCAATCGCATAACAAATGATATATATTTTTAGTCCTCACCACGTCCGACGCATAGCAGACAGCATTCGACGTCGTCTAACCATTCTACGTTGTTGCTTTCTAATGTTACGCTTCCAACATTCCCAGATTTTGTTCCGGCAAGAAATACAGGATCTATTCTGAAAGAAGTATTGAAGGACAGCTGATATTAAAGCAACAAATACAGTATATATATATATATATATATACACACAATCGGTGAACGGTGTCTGACTGTAAAAGAAAAAGAAAAGACGGAAAAGAAAAGGAAAGAAAAGATAAAAAAAGTAATACAAGCTAAAAAATAATAATAATAATAATAATCCTATCCGTTTGTCGAGCCTAACTTTTTATTCGGACATTGTTATTGTAAACATATATACATTATTGAGCCTGAAGAAAATTGATGGGGGTACACGCGATAATAATGTGTACGTCGTTCGTGCTGCATTTATCGGTTTAGCTTGGTAAAATTTGATATCCATCATTTCTATGATCCAAGCGAGAGAGTAGGAAACTCTCGGTATAAACGAAGGATCGATGAGAAATTTCTAACGAAAGAATTCTCTCCATCGACGAACACAATGTGAAATTCTTTCTATGGAAAAGCAATAAAGAAAAAAAAAAAAAAAAAAAGAAAAAAGAATAATAATAATAATAATAAAAAAAGCAAGGGATACGCACGTTCACGAATATTTTTACGAGGAAACTGAAAAACAATTTTCGCACGCGAGACTCTACGATTAAATTTTCTATACGGCAGCACAGTTATCGATTAGGTTAATCGATTCCGTGACTCGTTAAAATTTTGAATAATTTTATTGAAAAGTCGCTTTGAAAAAGTTTTCTCATCGGCTTCTTCTCCTTGCGTCGCGATGAAAACGTACTTTCCTGCTTAGGTTAAAAAATAAAAAAATAAAAAAGAAAGAAAAGCTTGTAAAAGAAAAGAAAAAAAAAAAAACCGACAAAAAGGGAAGGACGAAATGTATTTAGTCGTATTGTTTAATGAAAATAGTAATTTAAAATTTCTCGAAATGTAATTAAACGAGCCTCAATTTATCACAATTATAATAACAATATACCGTTAAATTTGATTGCTGTACATATGAAGTAATAATATTACGTAGGTTGTTGGAACTGCACATATATTGATAAAGAAAGAAAGAAAGAAAGAAAAACAAAAACAGAGAACAATAAACATATTTTGTTGTCCTACGTTACCTTTCATTTTTTTGTTATTTTTTTTTCCGTATAATAATTATTACACGGAAATATCGTGTTATATAATGAAATACTCTCGTGTTTTATTATTTTTTTTTTTTTGGTATTCTATTGATAACAATACTCATTGACGTTGTGCATTCGACTAAGCCACTCGACGAAACGCCTAACAACAATATTTACGTCTGATGTGTAACTTCCCTCTTTTCCTTTTGTTTTTTTTTTCTTTCTTTCTTTTCTTCTCTTCTCTTCTTTTACTTATCTTTCATTTTTTTCCTCCGTCAATCGAAAAGAAGCGGGCCGAGTAGTACGTGTCACGTGACGTTCAAAAATAACATCCTTGCGAGTTTTTATATCGCGTTAAGCGAGGTTATCGGGGGAAAAAAAAAAAATAAATTATTTGATATAAAATAAATCAAATAATAAATTAATTGATTCCTTCTTCCTCCTTCGATGTCCAACGATGTCAATGTGAATATTTTTACGAACGATTTAATTCGCGTCATTTTACGTAATATTATATATATAAATATATAAACTATTTTGACTAAAGTAGTTACTACTATTTGACCTTCGAAGATCGTGAAAGAGTTTATATGCGATAAGAAAGATCCTATTACCTGATTGGACGATTTCTTCCGACCGTGGTAGAACGATATATCTCGATATATCGTACGAGCAGTCGATATGGTGTTTTTCCTTCCCGCAATGTGCCCAGCTGGCAATTGTCAAATACGTTTCGTTAATAAAGCAAAATAACATAATTAATCATGGACGGCGATCGTACGAGGAACTCGGATTCGCAATTTATATCATTCCATGATTTTTCTACGATGAATCATCAGCCAAGTAACGTTGGCCAAGCACAGCTTGACATTGGTGCTTCCACTCATCAGACATTCAATAATTTACCAAATGACTCTACAGGAATCGGTATTCTTGAGGATTTGCACGGCATGCCGAACAGAAACGAAGGTTAACGATCGATCCGATTTCTCTAAGCCCTAATATTTTTCTCTCCGATCCCATCGACGTCTTTGTATTGAGAAACGCACTCTCAGATTAATCTCGTTGCATTGTTTCGACAGATACACCCCAGTACAGTTTCTGGACGATCGAGTATTATCAGAAGTTTTTCAACGTTAATACGAATGACGTAATAGAACGCATCAAGAGATCAATGTTTCCGCACAGTACAGAAAATTATTTGGTAACGCAAATAAGACCTAATCCGGATCTATACGGTCCATTTTGGATATGCGTTACGTTAGTATTCTCCATAGCAATAAGCGGTAACATGGCTAACTATTTACAAACGGCCAATTCTAGTCATTATCATTGGAGATACGATTTTCATCTTATATCTTACGCCGCCACTACGATATTCCTTTACGCTTGGCTATTGCCGCTTGTACTTTGGTGCGCTCTCAAATGGACGACCAGTGCTAGGAATACGGAGGAGGAATTGATAGAGGTAAATTTTGATAATTTTCTTTCCTTGGAAAATTTTACAAACAAGATTATCGAATGTTCGTTTTCCTTTTCAGTCCTACGCATCTCCCGGTCTTTTAGAGCTTATATGCCTATACGGTTATTCCTTAACCATTTACATTCCAGTCGCATTTTTATGGGCTATACAAATCAATTGGTTACAGTGGACTTTAGCGGTAATAGCTACATTTTTGTCTGGCGGCGTATTGCTTCGTTCATTGTACCCTGTCATCTCAGGTAAAAAGATTATCTTTATGTATGTATATATATATATTTATTTATTTATTTATTACTATAACATTAAAACGTAATAGTTCATTAAATATATATATGTATATGTGTATATCTATTACAGGAAAGCATAGAATAATATATGTTACTATTATTCTTGGTATGCATCTTCTTCTGGCAGCAGGTTTTATGATATATTTCTTTCACGGGCCGTCCAAAATAACACCGCTACATGCAAAAGAACTATTATCTTCCGTTTTACCTCCAACAGAAAATATCAATAACAAGGTGATCGATAACGTTGCGTCGAATGCAACCAAGAATGGGACGATTAAAACATAAAACGGAAATTCTGTAGGGATATATTTGACGAGAATTTCGTGAGATCCGTTCGTAAACATAGAAAAAAAAAAAAAAAATATATATAAAAAGAAAGAATGTACCCGAATGTATCATAAAAATCGCACATAATATTGAAAGGAAGATTCATAAAATTTATGTTCTTTTAAAGGCAATGGACCTTATTTTTTACCTTACTTTTAAATCGACCCATATACAGATATAATCAAGTAAAAAAAATCAAAACTCTGGAAAAGACAAGAGACAAAAAAAAAACAAAAAAAAATATACTCCAAGATTCCTTAAACCATAATCGTTTTGATATGGAAAAAAAAAAAAAAAAAGAAAAAAGAGAGAAAAGAAATATTTGGCCGTTCGCAATAAGTGTTTGTGTACACAGATATTTAATGTTTAGGAAAATACATAATACGAGTTTAAAGTGTTTGGTTGATTTATTTGGCAACCCTACTATTCCAGAAAGTAGGGACGCATTACATCAACGTAACACACACATATCAATCATGACCATACGAATCTTCATATTGTACATAGTAGTGTGTCATTAGTATAATATATATTATATATATATATTATATATATATATTATATATTATATATTATATATATATATTATATATCACTAATCGTATGTAATTAATATTTTGTTTATTCCCATTAACTAGTGTGACAAAAGGCAACATTCATTTTGTAATAGTATTGTTACGTTGTTATTATCATCAATTTATACATAATAAATAAATAAATATATATATATACACATATATATATATATTTATTTATTTGTATTTATATTTATATTTGTATTTATATTTATATTTAATTATTGACATGATATACATATACAAATATATACATATATATACCATACCAATGATTAATTCGTTTCGATCCAATAATCCTTGAGTCTTGTAATGACACAAGCACATTATATCGCGTTGGTATAATAATAATAATAATAATAATTAATATATCAATTTTTCTTTCTTCAATAATTATTTCGACTAAATTTCGTTTTAATCTCGTAAGACGATTGAAAAAACTTTCGAACAACGCCCGGTTCCTTTTTCATTCATATATTATTGTTCTCTTAAAAAGTGGCAATCTCTTAAGAGACAGAAAGAGAAAGAGAGAGAGAGAGAGAGAGAGAAAACAAAAAGATAAATAAATACACTTTCAATAGTAAAATACGTTTCGATTATTAATTATGAATAATCGTACGATTTTACATAGATTATACATGGTAAATAAATATCCATACACCGACGATCTAAACGAGATTGTCTATCGAAATTTTTACGAGCCCTTATCGATGTGAGCGTAACATTTATTTATTTATTTTTTTTTTTTTATCGTACGAAATACGAAAGTTTTCTGAGAGTCAAAAAGCTTAAAATATCGATGCAAGAGTCGAGTTGCATCGTCGTAGTCGAATTACGGGATAAAGTTCATTCAAAATAACGCGCGTTTCAATGCCGCCTCGAAAAAATGTCGATAGATGGCAGCTCTGTATGTTACGCCTTAACGATGATTACTTTTTTTTAAGGCCGCCATTTCTTGTCATTTGGTTGCGGTCGATTAGGCGCAATGAGCGTAACTCAAAATTACGAAAACGTATCTTCCCATTTTCTTTTGTAAGTTATTAATAATACAAATAAAAAATTAATAGCAATAATAACGATGATGATGTTGATGATGATGATGATAACGATGATGACGATGATGATAAAAAGAAAGGATTCTTTCTGAAATTTTTCATGATGTGAAATGGTGCTCGACGAAACGTTCGAGTTTTTACGGCTAAAATGCTCACAACGATTTGGTCCTTATTGGTGATGATTATTATTATACATATATATATATATTTTATTTTTGTTCTTTTTTCTTTTGCTTTCTTCTTTTGTTCCTTTACTTCTTTATGTTCATTACGAGAGATAATTTACAGTCAAAGTTTGCGAATAGGCAGGAGAGTAATTTAGTAATAATAAATTCTACGACAGTCTATAAATCGTGTTTCCTTTTTTCTTTATATCTAAACGATCAAAAAAGTTTTACGCTCGATATTACACGCTAATTACGTAAACATACAGCTATATATGATTTTAATAATAGTGGGTGAGTTCGATGCCTGCAATAATATATATATACATTTTACATATATATACGCACACATAAATATGTATATATATATATACACATATATATAATTCATCATCATTGTTTATATTACATTATTTACATTACATTGTGCAGCTGGGCGTGTATTATTATTGATAATAATAACAACAACAATAACAACAACAACAACAACAATAATAATAATAATATAATAATAATAATAATAATAATAATAATAATAATAATAATAATAAAAATAATGATTACAATAATAATAATAATGAAATCGTTACCCTGACATTTAGTTTAAATCGATTATTACGTTTACAATATACACGCACATATCAACAATGCACGTAAATGTTTGCATCTGTATGTGTTAATTATATTTATTCTTCTTGTGTATCGTTCTACTGTTACTACTACACTTGTTTTTTCTTTTTTCTTTTTCTATTAATTATGCGTAAAATGTATGTTGTATACAATAAACATCATATCGATCATTATTCTCAGTCGTATGTATGATCGATTTCTTTTTTCTTTTTATTTATTTTTACTTTTGTTCTAAGATGAAAAATTAATTTTTTATTAACATTATTATTATTATTATTATTATTATTATTATTATTATTATTATTATTATTATTATTATTACTATTATCTTATCGCGCGTTCAAAGGCTTCCTGCGAATTTTTCTATTTCTGAATTACGTGAAACTCACGCGTTTCTGAAATTTTCGCGAGTATTTCTTTTAAAAAAATTATTATATCACTAATTTCTTTCTAAGTACGGCGGCAGATACATTTTATTTTGTTCAAAATATTACGCTACGAGATTTTTTCTTTTTTTTTTTTTTTTTTTTTCATGACGAACGCTTAAAACTCTACGAACGCTCGCGAATATTCGAATTTTCACAGAAAAAAGATTTTATTATTATTATTATTATTATTATTATTATTATTATTATTATTATTACTTTATTATTATTAATACTATTATTATTACTGTTATTTTTATTCTTACATCATGTAATTACGTAGGATAGACACATATCGCGCTATTAATAATTACTATGGTATTCTCTTTAAATAGGAACTCTAGTTAAAAATTACACCCGTCGATTGAACTGACCTGATATTTTTAAAAATAAAGAAACGAACTAGGAACATATAGATAAACAAATAAAATGAGTAATAAAAAGTTAAAGAAAAAAAGAAAATAAAAATAAAAATAAAAATGCGAACAAATAAAGCAATCGATAAATATCGACGATAAATATCGTTCAACTTACTTACCCCTTTTTTTTTTAAAATGTACAAACCATTCGTAAGCGACTATTAAAATTCAAGTATAGTACAAGCCAGTTCGATCGTACGTTCGAAAATCCTCTTTCACTACGCTTTCTATTTTCTTTTTTATTTATTTTACATAAAAAAAAAAAAAAAGAAAGAGAAACGAGGAAAAAAGAAAGAGACAAAAGTAAAAACAAAATGTAAACAAAAGATCTCGAAACGCACGTTAATAGTAGTAGTGTACGTCATTAAAAACAACCCCTGCCCTCCTCCCAACCCCCGTCAATTCACCAATAGCCGAGCACGCCCATCCTATTAAAATTGTTGTGATATGTAACGAACACGAAGTATCATTTAAAAGGGAGGATCGATCTAGGAATGAAATGTTTTATCTGATTACTATGTGTACGCGTGTAATAGCCAATAATAGTAGTTGTAGTAATAATAGTAGTAGTAGTAGTAATAGTAGTAGTAGTAGTAGTAGTAGTACGTACGTTATTCTTTTATTTTTATTTTTATTTTTATTTTTATTTTTTTTTTTGCGAACATCGAACTTCTCGACACACTTAACTACTTAACGGTATAAAAATGTTCGTCTCTTTAGAATAATAATAACTATCATCCCTCTCTCTCTCTCTCTCTCTCTCTCTCTCTCTCTTTATTACACCCTCTCGACTTATTTCAAACATAATTAATCCACGAGTGCGAACGCGTGTGCATATGTGTTTACTTAATATGTTTCCATTCGAAATGTTTGTCCAAACAAACAATTCATATTAGCCATCTACGGTGTGGTTGAACTATAATCTTACGATACGCGAGCGCGTTTTAAAAAGCGATTATTATAATTAATCGATATACGACATATCGATTCGAACGGACTCCATTTCTATTCTTTTTTATTTTTACCTTTCTCTCTCACTCTCTCTCTCTCTCTCTCTCTCTCTCTCTTTCTTTCTTTTGTCAATCCGCCATTTTGAATGAAAAATTCGCGGGAAAAAATTACTTTGATTGCAAGCTTATTTAATAACAGGTACGTAATTACTTGGTAAACTGTTCTTTTTTTCGGAAAATTTATATATACATACATATATATATATATATATATATATATATATATATATATATATAACACCTAGTGATATTTCTTATTAATATTGTCGAGAGAAGTAATTCGAACTATCACTTTGATCATTATTATTATTATTATTATTATTATTATTATTATTATTATTATTATTATTATTATTAATTTACATAAAAGAGCAGCGCAAAAAAATCAGTATGCATGTCTCTATGTATATGTGTGTGTGCGTATATATATATATATATATATATATATATATATATATATATATATATATATATATATATATATCGATAAACAATATTTTAAAAACGCATGTCTCGAGATTTACTTCTTTGCTCTCTCTCTCTCGCACACACACACACACACACACTTTTTCTCTCTCTCTCTCTCTCTTGATAAATTTAAGTACCAGTTTTCATTTTTTTTTTTTTTTATTTATTTTCGCTATAAAAATTACGTATCAACGACAAAGCCGAGTCGATAATATTAATATTAATAATAATAATAATAATAATAATAATAATAATAACGGTGATGTTAATAATAATGATGATAAAAATAACGACGATGACGTTGACGACGATAATGATTTTAATTAATAATAACGATCATTGTCATTATATCGATCGACGTATCAAAGTCGGACGAGAAGAATAAGAAAGCTACCGGTTGCGACGAATTTATATTTATATCATTTGATTGATTGATTGATTGATTTATTTATATATATATATATATATATATATATATATATATATATATTCATTCATTCATTCATTTATTCGATTCGATTCGATTCAATATTATTTTAATTTAATTAAATTCAACTTGATTTAAATTTAAACGTTTGAATTTTTCGTTTTTTTTTCTTTTTTTTTTCTAATAATCGGTGCGGACCTCTCACTTCTGCTTTCCTTTTTTTTTTTTTATCCTATTCGATTTATTTCCCTCGACCCCCCCCCCTCACCCACAATGTTTCAATATAATAATCATATATCGGTTCATTAAAAATTCACATACGCGATTGTGTATGTACACGTGTATACACATATTTACTCACTATTATACCATCAGCATAATTCATTTCGTACAGTTAACAATAATTATAGCGATAGTAGTAGCAACAGCAGCAGTAGCAGCAACATTAGTTAACACCAGTAATAAAAGTAAAATCACTGCCAGTAGTAATATCGATAATAGGTAAATAGTAAAATATCAGTAATAGTAATAGGACTCGACGTACGCACGAACGTGTTTTATATTTGTTATTTTGTTTGCGTTGGCGTTGTTGTTTAATTTTTTTCTTTGTTTTCTTGTTTTCTTTTTCGCGCGTCCCTCTCTCTCTCTCTCTCTCTCTCTCTCTCTCTCTCTCTCTCTCTCCTTCATCGTTTACAATCTTCGTGTCAATGATATAAAAACGCTTTGATTTCAATACTATTTACACGATAAATCACTATTTTCTTGAACTACCCTCCTACGCAATTATTTATTTATATACGTACATGATTCATGTATTATATGCATTTTTGTTTATACCGTCAAGTTCGGACGATGCATTTTGTTAGATCCGTTACGTCATTCGAAAAATCCTAACTCCGTTTTGACTTTTGCTTTTTTTTTTTCTTCTTCTTCTTCTTCGTAACAAGCGTGTTTGGAGCGAAAAATAAAAAAAATGAGTGTTTTCAAAAAAAAAAATAAAAAAAAAATAAAATAAAAACAGTGGTACGGGAGGTGAAGATGAACGAATGCATGGATGAATGAATGGATTAATGGATGGATGGATGAATGGATTAACGGATGAATGGATCACGTTCGAAACGAAGTAGGATTCGTGCGATCTTTGTGCTTTTTTCTTCCTTTTTTTTTTGTTTTGTTTGTCTTTGAAATTATCTTCGCGAAAATCTTTCGAAATTGAATCTCGTTTTATATATATATATATATATATATATATATATATATATATATATATATATATATATAGATGGAATTATAGGCATTTTAATAATATAAATAAAATGTAGCCAAATATTTGACCACACACATACGTACACACATACACACGATTTGACATTACATTCAGGATCTTCGCCATTTTTTATTCCTTTTCTTTTTAATCTCTCTTTCTCACTCTCACTCTCACTCTCTCTCTCTCTCTCTCTCTCTCTCTCTCTCTCTCTCTCTCTCTCTCTCTCTCTCTTATTAATATTACTTTTTTTATTTTCATTGCCAACCAACACAAACGATATTAATTAAATAATTAATTAATTGTTTATTTACTTCTTTTTCAACTAGCATTTTTATTTCAATCATTTTAAGGTATCTCAGCATGTTAATTATTTCCATATCGTCCTTGTGTAATAATTAATAATAATAATTAATAATAATAATAATATTAATTAAGAATAATGATGATGATGATGAGGAATAATTAATAATTGTAGTTAATAATAATAATAATAATCAATAATAATAATAATTAATAATGATAATAATGATAATAATAATAATAATAATAATAATAATAATAATAATTTTTTTTTCAAATACACCTCATACAATATAATTAAATCTATAGTTTAAGCGGCCCAAAGCCACTCATATAATTATCTTAAGCATTAGTCTTTAGTGTTTGATTATTATGCTACAATAATATATACACAATGTGATCTCGTCTCGCGCGTCCAATTTTCATTTTGTTACATTTTCTTCCTCGTTTCTTTCTATTTTTCTTTCATTTTTCTTTTTTTCTTTTTTTTACCTTCTTCCTTTTCGTCGTTTTCGTTACCATTAATTCATCAAGTCGATCGATAATCAACACACGTCGCATAACAAAACACGTTATCGTTTCGCAATCACGTCGCCCCATTTTTTTTTCTTTTTTTTTTTTTTTTTTTTTTTAAACAATTTTCTTCGCGACACGTTAATTTGTCAATTTGATTTGTTAAGGTGTTCAGCGGAGAGATTAGATTGCGAAACGATAATATATTGTATCGATATATCGATCAACGTATTATATTATTAATTAGAGCACATCGTTAATTACAATATAATAATATACATATACATATATATATATATATATATATATATATATATATATATATATATATATATATATATAGTCGCTAAATACAATCGGTCGGACCGTGTGTGTATATTAAAATATAAATATCAAATAGACATCTTCCTTGTCCCTCTCCCGTCACAAAAAGGATATATGCACCTTTATTTATTTATTTATTTATTTATATATATATATATATATATATATATATATATATATATAAACACACACATGTATGCATGCGTTTACCTGTGTTGTACGTACGTACGTACGTATGTATCCTAAGCATATTTTATGTGGTATGTGTGTGTGTGTGTGTGTACGTGTGGGAACGCACGCGCTTTATATATATATTTTGTTACGCATGTATTTATATTTAAAAAAAAAAAAAAAATTAGAAAGAGAAAGATATATATATATAGTACTACGTTGATCAAAGGAACATGGTTCTCATTTCTATCAACGATTATAAATTCTCATTCTTACGAGGAAAGAAAATTAAATTAATTTTATCTTCTTTCGTGCGTTAAAAAATAAAGAAGAGAAAAATCATTTACAGCGACAACAAAAACGACGTTCAATTCAAGCTAATTCAATTCAATCGTATTTGATGTCATTTAATTTTCTTCTCTAATTTATTTAATCGGGTTTTCCTTGATTTCCTCCACGAATTATCTCCGTGGTCAAACTAAACCTAAGCTTTGTACTCTGGTCGACCACCGAAATATTTCTATTTACGTGCAAACAATATGTGTGTGTGCGTGTGTGTGTGTGTATGTACGTATGTATATATATTATGTGTGTACATGTATATACATACAAATGTATTTTTATATCATACAAACACACGCACACACAACTATCATCATCCATACGCTCTCACACACACACACACACAAAACATTTGAGTGTGAAAATGTGTATATTATAATACATATACAATATATATATACACACACACTCGCGCGCGCGCGCACACACACAACGTATCTATAATTATGTATATGCGTATGTATACTTCTGTATTAACCTCTGTGTATAATAATATCATATAACGGGTGTCGTCGGAACGAGTGTTGTATATTTTTCTTTCTTTTTTTTTTTTATTTTTTTACCCAGCTCTCGATTCGATACAAGATAAAAAGAGCAAAAATTTTCATTTCTCTCTCTCTCTCTCTCTCTCTCTCTCTCTCTCTCAGAGCTTCTTTTTTTTCTTTTCGGTCTTTTTCGTTTAAAATAAATGTTTTTCGTTGAATAAAATAAAAGCACGTGATATTTCAATTAATACGAACAGAGTAGAAAATTAAAAAAAACGGCGACCGAATTCTCCTCGTCTTCGACGTCGTCGTTTTTAAATCTAAGGCACACCCCCTCTCTTTATTACTGTTCGAGAATAACGAAAACGAAAACATGAAAAAATAAATAAATAAAAGAAATAAAAAGAGGTTGCGATTCACCGCGCCGCTATAATATTAAATTTTATCGGATTTTTCTTTCTACCTCCGAAACTTATTTCTGTCTTCGGAGGAAAGAAAAGAGAAGAACGAAAAAAAAAAAAAAGAAAAAGAAAAAGAAAAAAGACAAAGACCAAGGAAGAAAAAAGCTTCGTTCGTTTATCTCTAAAACGCATCCGTAAAAAATATCGATCGCTATTATTATTATGCAAAAAATATTGGGTAACAATAACAACAACAACAATAATAATTATAATAATAATAATAATAATAATAAGTTGATGAAGAAGAAAAATAAGAATATAGGGTCAAATTTTTTTGATATTTATCGAGTGTCTGGGTTTATTACAAATCACGCGTTGTAAATTACTTACATACTTTTTACATACATACATATACACAATTTACACACACATACACACATACACACACACACACACACACACACACATACGCTGCGCGCGCGCAGGCAATACGCTAAGTTACGTACGTAAGAGTAATATGAACGGGACACCCGTTATATGTACGTACATGGGTATTAAAACATTTCCGGTACGTGCGAGAGAGATAGATATACAGAAAGATAGAGAGAGTGAGAGAGAGAGAGAGAGAGAGAGAAATATAGTTTAACAGTACCGGAAATGTATTCTCTCTATCGCCAAATAGCGTAATACTTTGTGACAGACTTTGCTGGCTTAATAAAAAGCTTTTATGTTACACCCTATATATATATATATATATATATATATATATATATCGCATTATAATTATTACGATTATTATTATTATTATTATTAATTTTCTTCTCGTAGTTTTTTCTTTCATTATAAACACCATTTTTAACTTGTTTTGTTGTCAGTTGGATGATTAATTACAATCGAGAGGAAATTTGTTTCGTATATACATATATCCGTGTTGCTTGTGTGTGTTTAAACGGGGAAAGAAAATATTGTTTTGCAAAACAAATGTATTTTCTTGAATTTATGTTATATATTTAAGTATGTTCGTATGTATGTATGTATGTATGTATTTATTTACGTACGTTCGATTATAGTTATTCATTGATAATAATTCATATATTTTGTTAAGGCAACAGTCATGAAAATTCACTCGTCAGAAAGAGAGAGAGAGAGAGAGAGAGAGAGAGAGAGAGAGAGAGAGAGAGAGAGAGAGAGAGAGAGAAGAAACTTCTCTTTGGAAGATTGAAAAAGTTAACGATGAAGAACGAAGAGGGACGAAGAGGGACGAAGAGGGACGAAGAGGGACGAAGATTGACGAAGATTGACGACAAGATTTTAGGGGTAGAGAAGGAAAGGGGGTAACGAAACGCGGTTAATTTGAAACGTGCCAAATAAATGTTATACGTTCTAACGAAACCTGCTCATTAAAAAAAAGAAAAAAAAAAGATACGAAAGAAAGGAGTATTTTATATTTATACCTCACAAGTAATAATAATAATAATAATAATAATAATAATAATAATAATTAATAATTAATAATTAATAATATTATTAATAAGTCATTGCCGTATTTCTTTTTTCCCTTGTTGGTTTCTTTTCTTCCCTTAAGAGAAAGAAAAAGATTTCCTCCCGTTTTTTTCTTCGTTTTTTTTTTTTTTTTTTTTTTATTATTATTATTATTCCCCATACCAATTTCCGAATTAATTTCAAGTCGACGAACATCATTACGAAAGCAAGTTATTATTACAGATAACAACGATGACGATACGATGACAATGATGATGATTAGATATAATAATAATAATAATAATAATAATAATAATAATAAAAATAAAAATAATAATAATAATAATAATAATAATAATAGCAATCTTAATATCTAAATCAAAGCTACGAGAGAGTTTTAGCGTTTAGTTAATATCGGCCTCGTATCGACCAACAACACATTCATTATTTTATATTATAACACATACACATATGATATATGCATATAAATTTTAATTACTAATACGAATTTAAGTTAGAATAAATTTTATAATCGTAATTAGGAAGATCGAGTTTTAATTCTTACGAGTATTATATCCTAAATTAGAATAGAACGGACTAATGAGCCCGAGATTGAAATTTAGAAAGGAAAAAAAGAAAAAATATGACGAAAGAACGACAACCCCATCCACAAATAAGCCCCCGCGCCCAGCGCACCCCACGAAAAAACAAAAAAAAAAAAAAAAAGAAACAGAAACAAAAATCTATCCAATAGTACCCTAATCTAATTTCTAAGAATTATTTTATTTTTTCTTTCTTATCTAAACATCACTCGCTAATGACCTTTTTGTGGATTTTTTTTTTTTTTTAAACAACGACGAGTTTCGAGAAACGATCGAAGAGACAATACTTTTTTTTGTTTTTTTTTTGTTTTTTTTTTTTAACGATTAGTATGAAATACGCGACGACGTCTCAACACTTCTACCACCCCTTTCCCACCTCGGTCACCCTCCCCTCCCCCGTTTTATCATCAAACAAATTCCATAACCCCGTTTTTTTTGTCCCTTTCACGATAATATCATGCATAAGTGTATTGTGCATATGTACGTACGTATGTGTTCGAAAATTTCTAACATTAAAAACATCGAAGAACGATATATTTATATATATATATATATTACTAATCAGGTTAGAAAATCGTTAACGCTATATATAATCTACTATTTATATACTCTTTTAATAATAATTTTATGTATTTTAGTCTTCCTCGATCGTATCTCCATCATCGTTGTTTTCTAATTTAAATTAATATTTTATATATATATATATATATATATATATATATATATATATATATATATATATACATACATACATATATATATATATATATATATATATATATATATATATATATATATCGATAAAATATCGATTCCTATCGATATTAAAAATACGTTAAATTCTGCTCTCCCTCCCTTCCTCCCTCCCTCTCTCTCTCTCTCTCTATCTCTTATTTATTATAAAATAATAACCTACTTTGTGACTTTTATTATTATCTACAATGAAACCTGAAGAATATTAAAACTTCTTATGATGAATTATTATATTTTATATAAAAACACACGTCTAATCGGTAAGATCCAACGACGATCGTATTAATAATAATAATAATAATAATAATAATAATAATAATGATAATAATAATAATTACACGTGACAATAATAATGATTAAAACAAAAACTCAAAACTTTATCCGCTCGACACACTTCTAATCCTATTTTGCCCCGGACACTAAAAAATATTTCACCGTCTTCCTATTTTTTTTTTTGTTTTATTTCTTCTTTTCTTTTTTTTTTCCTTTTCGCTACGCTCAATTTTTCCAGGTTGCAAGCGCATACAATTCACAAGCTTCTTCATTTCTTCTTTTAAACCCTAAAACCAATTCTCTCACAAATTCGATCTTCCAAATCGATTCTACAACTATGATAACTACATTAATTTTATTATTTATTATTAATCCTATTAGAAAAATTTCTGTCAAGTTTTGTTTGTTATTCTCGAGCAAGTATTGACCGATCGATCGATCACGATTATCGATCATTCGAAACGATAAAGTAGTAAGCAAGTACAACTAGGGTCAAGTGTTAGGCGTACACGTGTAATAAGAAAAATGGCGATTTTTTCTTCTTATCTGGTCCATAAAACTTTGTACCTATTCTTTTTGTTCTTTTTTTTTCGGTTTTTGTTTTTGTTTTTGTTTTTTTTTTACCCCCTTTTTTTCTCTCTATTATTACTTTGAAAAATATCGATATGTCACTCGTGTAAAATTATTTTCTCTTTATTTCTTTCCTTCCTTCCTTCTTCCTTTCTTTTTCTTTCTCAATGAATACTCCTTAAATTATCTTTCCTAGCTTCGTCCCTATTAATCATATGTTTATCAACATAATTGAATTAAAAAATTATATTCATGAAACGATCAACGTATCTCTCGTTTTCGTTTCACCGTTCAATATTATTTTAAAACTTAGGGTTAGTTGTATAAGCAAAAAAAAAAAAATACATATGCATATACATTTGTTTTCTTTTTTGTTCGCTTTTCAAGGCGCAAAAAAAAAAAAGAAAAAAAAGAAACACAAAAATAAATGTAATCCAAATTCATCGGTCAATATCCCGCTCGTAATTTAATCTGAAAATTCTGATCGAAATTTAATCATGTTGTTATTGTTGTTGTTGTCGTGTTTGTATGTAAATATATATATATACATAACATAGCGTGAAACTCAAATAAAAACATACATACACATACATACATACATACATACATACATACACATTCATATATATACATATATATATAAAACTACGTAATACTAC
>OU427011.1:1887191-1894691 GCA_911387935.1 Dolichovespula saxonica
CAGAGAGAAAGAAAAATAAAATTTATCCCCCTTGGTATCGAGAGATCAACATCATACTTGCTACGCGATATAATCCGTGCAAAACTCATCGAACAAAGTGAAAATCTTTCTAAGCAATCCGTAAGATAATCATTACTAAAACTCTATTACGTAGTATACGATACAACATGTCGTGTAATTATGCATGGAACATAAATATGTCATAATCATTACAATGACATATATATATATATATATATATATATATATATGTGTGTGTGTGATGTATGTATGTATACTACTTCTAACATCAACAGTAACAAACAACAACAACAACAACAACAAACAACAACAACAACAACAACAACAACGAACATTACCTCAACGTGACGAATACAATTAACATTAAATAATACTAACGGTATAAACGTAAAATAATAAATGGTACACACATGCATGCATCAACTAGGTGTCTAGGTACCCACCCGGGTGTGAATCCCTGAAAGGTGGGCACTTGTTGCTGCTGGATAGCAGTAGGGGCCTGAGAAGGCGCAGCAGTAACATATACAGGGGGTGGCACGGCGTGTGCTCTTGAACGCACATGAGCGTACTCCTGGTAAAGGGGTTGTCCCAGATGCTGGGCACCCCCTATCACAGGTCCGCCCGTGGGGCTTCTGCCTCCACCACCACCCCCAGGACTCAGATGGACTGGATGCCCATGGTGGCTGTGGGTATGACCCGGATGGGCTGACGAGCCTACCACCTGGCTCTGCCTACAAAAACCCAGAAGAAAATCCGCCCCTTCATTATGCAATTTCCACATGCTTCATTACTCTTTTTATTTTATTTTATTTTATTTTATTTTTTTTCATTTTTTTTTTATTCTTCTTTTTTTTTTTTTTTTTTTTTTTTTCGTATTTTCCTTTCTTCCGCCGTTTCAAAAAACTCGTTTCCACCGTTTCAAAACTCTACAACACGTAACAACACTTCCATTTAATAACGAGAGGACCGTTAATTGGAAGGAGAAAAAGAACCCGAGAAAGGCAACGATGATGAAAGATAAAAAAAAAAAAAGGAAAAAAAAAATATAGTATAAAAGATTCGTTATCGAGACGAAAGGAGAAAAAAAAAAAGAAAAAAAAAAGAAAAAAAAAAAATTCAACCGAAGAAAAAACTTCATGCCTCCTCTTCTCTCAAATTAGTTCTTGCATAATTATCTAACTAATGCAACTACTGAAAAACCATGCTACTATTACTACGTACTACTATTTTTCTTTTATCGTTCCTTTTTATCGTATTATTCCTCTTTCCCTATCTTCCTTACTTTCTCGTCGCAAATATGCGTCCTGACGATCCTCGCGTTAAAAAAAAAAAAAAAAAAAAAAAAAAAAAAAAAAAAAAAAAAAAAAGAAAAAAATAAGGGAAACAACACCATGCATCGAGCAACAAAACTATTTTACGATAGAAATATACGCATGCTGGCAAATAATAATAGTCTTTTTACTTTTAAAATATCACACAAAATGCCTGTGAATCTATGGCTATTCTCTTTTTTTTTTTAATTTTTTTTTTTTTTTTTTTTTTTTTTTTTTTTTTTTTTTTTTTTTTAATATTTTTTTTACTCCTTCGGAAACGTGCCTTTTGTAAGAATGGTCATCGAACACTATTCTCATGCATGCGACGATACATGTATATATATATATATACATATATATATATGTATATATATATATATATATATTTGTGGTGATGATGATGAGGAGGAGGAAGAGGGGGGAGACTCACCTATATTGATGTACGGGGTTAGCCACCGCCCACTTTTGATGATCCCTCGAATGAGCCGCTGGTGGTTGTACATATTCGTGTTTGTACTCGGCTCGTTTGCCAGGCCAGGAGACGCGTTTGTCCGTTCCGGTCGTGTAAACGATGTGTTGCTCCTGCAGATGTGGATGAGCACTACTTGTCGTCACATACTGCAAGAAGTAGTCATGCATGTCATAGGCGTCATCCTAGAAAAACATTAACAGACAAAAAAAAAATATAAAGTAGAAGTTACCAACGGATGTAAACAAAATTTATAGAGTAATCATTTAATCTCGTTCGATCAACAATCCATATTTTTGATTTTTTCTTCTCTCTCTCGCCGTTGTGTTCTCTGAATTATCTTTATAAATTAAGAAGAAAAAAAATTGAAAAAAAAAAAAAAAAAAAAAAAAATTCCAGAAGAGAGAAAAAAAAGATGATAAATTTTTTTTTTTTTTTTTTTTTTTTTTTTTTTTTTTTTTTTTCTTAAAGTATGCATGGAAATCTTTGTCGATAACAAAGCCAAGAGATTATAATCAAACCGAAGACTCTTAAAGGATAATAAGATGTATATATATACACAAAGAGAGAGAGAGAGAGAATGGCTCGAAAAGATTGAAATAAAAAAAAAAAAAAAAAAAAAAAAAAAAGAGTAGAAGAAAAAACGTAATATTTAACCTGATAGGTCGGTGGCTCTTTGCATGCTGGCGCGTGACATGGATGTGGGGCGACATACTCAACGCCAGGTTCAGACTTAGTTGTAACGTTTACCATACTGCACTCCGATTGTACCTTAGCCAATAATCTCTTCTTCTGCGACTGAGAGGAATAACCAGAACTGCTGCTGCGTAAAGGAATGTTAAACTATTAGCGTGTATAAAGCGGATTAATTCATACAAAGGATTTTGAAGATGAGTGACAGAGAGAATTAAAAAAATAAAAAAAAAAAAACAATTTAAAAAAAAAAAAAATATATATATATATATATTAAAAAAGAAGAGTAAACAAATAAACCAAAAAAAAAAAAGAAAGAAAAAGGAATATAAAAACAACGAGAGTCACCTGCTAACGTGATGTTGTTGCTGAGGCTCGTGTTTAATATGTTGAGCGGTTGTTTGTTGATGTTGAGGATGTTGCGGTACTTGTTGATACAAATGTGCATGAGCTCTCCCAGGACTAACCTCGCCGTCGCTATCGCCAACCGTAACGCAACTGATAACGTTTTTCCTTTGAGCCCTTTGGGACGACGAGCTTTGCGAGGTTGTGTGAGAGCTCGCGTGGGCTTGCGTACTCGAATGGGCTTGCTGCATCGTCGGTACAACTCTCGGTGTAGATTGCGTGCTGCAATCGAAAAGAGGAAGAAAAAAAATATTCGACGTTTTAATCGTTTGTAAAATTATTATCGTACTCCCTCTCTCTCTCTGTTTTTTTTTTTTATTTTTATTTTATTTTTTATTTGATAATTGAACAGATGATTATGAAAAAGGTGATCCAAGTGTTAAATGCATTTCAGGTTCCACGATATTATTCGAATACGTTAATAATATATATATATATATATATATATATATATATATATATATATATTAAATATACTTATGTTTATTATAAATATATTATGTATTATATGTTAATAATATATATTGTGTATAATGTATATTATTCGAATAATATAGGAATATGTTAATGATTATAAAGGGAACGTATATTTCTCAAATATAACTTGGACATATGTTATATATATACTTCTAGATAATGATGGGTTCAATTTTCAAAATTATAACAATTACTTTAATTTAACGTGCCACCTACGGTTAACACTTTTTACTATAAAACATGCGTATAAAGGATTATTACATATATATATATATGGGTTTACCTAGATTAATGAGACAGCCAAGAATAATGACTTTCGTATTTGTCCTTATGTATGTATGTATGTATGTATGTATGTATGTATGTATGTATGTACGTCGATTTGTGCATTGTGTCCGTCTGTGTATTAATGTGATTGGATTTTTGTTAAACGAAAGAAATGATTGATGGACGAATTAAAAAAAAAAAAAAAAAAAAAGAACAAACACATTTTTAATACAAAAGTGAATTTAATCGATCAATTTAAAAAGATAATCTCGAAACAAATGACGATAATAAACGAATGCGAGGTTTTATTATAGATAATGATTTTGTTTGTCGTGTATGTTGTGTGTTTTTGTTATATTGCAATACAATAATGTACCTTCGAATGACCTCCTCACGGACAGGACGTCCGTCGCCAGACAGGCGAGTTGCCAAACTTTGACAGGCTCCGCATTGACGATCGCCACAGCTGTCAATGATATCATGCATGATATTCTACTACCAAACTAGCGTATTTTTACTACATAGGAACGCATATATATATAACCCAAAGAAGATTCTGAGAGGATTGGTGGTAGAAGGGATTTAAAACTTGCAGGATCACTACTACTCGACACGATATGGTTTTATATTATCAATTTAACCAAATTATTATTCCTCGAGCTTTTCTACGATCTATAAAATGTCACTGACCTTACGAAAGAAACAAAAAATATATATGCTTCTTATCGTACGGAAGGAAAGAAAAAAAGGAAATTAAAAAAGAATGACGACCATATGCAAATATATATATATATATATATATACATACACATATATATATATATATATATATATATATATGTATATATCACGTATTGTCCAAAAAAAAAAAAAAAAAAAAAAAAATGACTAAAAAAAAAACGATCTACAATCCTCACTTAAGCATCGATCATAATACAAGCCTACTGTTCTACGTATAAACTTTCCATAAAACGTGAAAAAAAAAAAATAAGGACGATCGAGAAAAAAATAAAAAAAAATAAATCCAAGAAAAAAAAGAAGGAAAAGAAAAGACAAAGGTGGATTGCAAAAAAAAAAAAAAAAAAAGAAAGAAAAACTCACCATTTCCCTGGTGACTCATCTTCGCTGTCGCTAATGGTAATAACGGAAACGGCAGGTGATGGGGTATCGTATATCGTTATGGTTTGTTGCCGGACGGACGCAACTTGTTGATGTTCGACATTGTGACTACTTCCGTGCTTGCTGCTACTTCCTCCACCACCTCCACCACCGCCACCTCCACCACCTCCACCACCGCCACCTCCACCGCCGCCATGATGGTGAGATTGAATCGGTTGTTGTTGCCAATGGCCGCCGCTGCTCGTTGGCGAATGTTGCCTTCTCATACTGCTGGTGCTACTGCTAGGTGGTGTACTCTCCTTTACTCTCTTTTTAACCGGACTCAACTGTTGAGTCTCCTTCTTGTGTTCGTGCCTGTGCTGGCCTTGTTGCGGTACGGTTGTCACGTGATGAGGATGGTGTTTCGTGACGCTACGTTTACCCCAACCCTGTGGTGGATGTTCCACCAATGCACTAGTGTTGTAAACCTCGGTTACGGGGAACACCGGCCGCTGATCCTTCCCCAAAACAAGGGTAATCAATTGGAGAACATCGTGTTATGGAGAATATAATATGAATGATGGAATTTGGATGATAACGATGATCGATGATCGATGATGATCGATGATGATCGTTCACGGAAGAAATAAACGCAAGGACGAGAACGAGGATGAGGATGAGGATGAGGATGAGGATGAAGACGAGGACCATTATTATTTGGATTAAAAATAAAGGTCCAAAATACTTTACCTGTAATATGGCAGAACTGTCTACGATGAGTGGTCTACCCCAATCTCCTGCATCGCTCAATAACGGCTGTTGTATGGCCGCGTGCTGGGGTGGTAATTGTTGCCATGAGGGAACGATTGCGGCCATTTGTCGACTACCACCGGGCCACGATGTTTGTACGGCGTTCTTTTAAATTTATATTATTATATTATTAATTCTTATCGAATAAATTGATATATATATATATTTATATAATAATTGATATATATATATATATATGTGTGTGTGTGTGTGTATATATATCAATTTATGTGTGTGTGTGTGTGTGTGTGTGTGTGTGTGTGTGTGTGTATCAATTTATTTATTTATTTATATATATATATATACTATATTTATTTATATAATAATAAAAATAATAATATATATAATAAATATATAATAAATATATTATATATATATATTAATTTATTTATATAATAATAAACATAATAATATATATAATAAATATATTATATATATATACTATATTTATTTATATAATAATAAACATAATAATATATATAATAAATATATAATAAATATATTATATATATATATATACTATATTTATTTATATAATAATAAACATAATAATATATAATAAATATATTATATATATATACTATATTTATTTATATAATAATAAACATAATAATATATATAATAAATATATAATAAATATATTATATATATATATATAATAATAATAATAATAATAATAATAATAAACATAACATTGATAGTCCGGAAAATTCGTGCCGATAATATTTTAATAATAATAATAATAATAATGATGATAATAATAATAATAATAATAATAATAATAATTTAATAGATGTAAGATAAATTTTAAAATCTTCTCCGTTACAAAATCCTACACGAACTTTCTGGACAACCAAATATACATATGTATATATATATATATATATTTTTTTTTTTTTTTAGTTGATGATCAGTTATACCAATGAACTTACGGTGAGCAACATTTGTCGTCCGGTTTCTACCATGGATACGGGTACTGCTGCGTATTGTTGTTGCGCGGCTACCGCAGCTGCCGCAACTGCTTGTTGCGATATTATAGACGGTTGAATTTGTAATGGACCCTGTTGAGCCTGCGGTGGCTATAACCCCATTAGTTTATAATCAAATAGAATAAAACGCGCTTAATCTCACACGTTATAACAACAACAACAACAACAACAACAATGATGATAACATCAACAATAACAATAATAAGAATAATAAGAATAATGATCATGATTATAATATTATAAATACGTATCGCAAAAAGTTATAAAATTATATATTATATTTATATATTATATTTATAGATCGTCAATTCTATTACCTGAGCAACGACTACGTGCTTGGCCGGGCTTGGCATAGTTTGATAACCAGGAGGTGGACATAATATACCAGGTACTAATTGATGTGAAAAATCATGAACCGCACTTCGGCCGCTATTCGAGCCGCTAGATGAACCACTGTATTGAGTTGCCCGACGACTGCTGTTACTATAGATTTGATACTGCAAATATTACAAATGGTATAATTAAAAGAAACAGGAGAAAAAAACCAACAACAACAACAACAACAACAAAACATTAAGATACAAAAAAGAATGATTAAAATTTTATTTATAATAAAAAAAAAATAAGAAAGAGCCAACTAACCAGATTGTCATAGCCCGTTGGAGCGGTGCGATGTTCCCTAACTAAACGTTGCACCTGATTGGTCAGTTGATTGTTAAACGTAAGAGTAACCGCGCTACCATTCGTCGTCGGTACAAAATTGGCTACTAGGGACGTCGGAGGGGGTGGTTGGGGGGCGGGCGGGGCCTGATGGTGGGCGGGACTCGCGGTAAAGTCGCCGGCTCTTCTGCAAACCTCCATCATTTGGACGGAAGCCTTGACGCTGTTGTAATGCGCGTAATCGACCAAATGTGCGAGGGTAACGAAAGCGTGATTCAAAGCCTCTCCGGGTGTTATT
>OU427011.1:1909691-1924691 GCA_911387935.1 Dolichovespula saxonica
TATATATATATATATATATATATATATATACACGATAGAGAAGTCAGGAGGAAGAGGGGGAGGTGATAGGATATATAAAATTGTATTACAATAGAATGCGAGTCTAATACATACACATATGCATATGCATATATAATATACGCGTGTGTGTGTGTGTATGTGTGTATAGACATATTATAAATAAATATATTTATATTTATATTTATATATATATACACACACACACATACACACACATAGACGTATATCGGCAGTTGCATTCGTAGTCTCATCATAATAGTAGTCTCATTATAATAATAGTTCATTATAATCGCTACGACGCTTCTTCGATAATTTCCAAGAAAAAAAAAAAAAAAAAAAAAAAAGAAGAAGGGAAAAAAGAGGAAAGGAAAAAAGAATGATGAAATACAAGGGGATGAAAGAAAGAGGGTGTTGTGCAAAGGCGAGAAAAACAAGGGGTTGATAGCTCCTAGAGTCTTCTCGTCTGTTATATGAGTAAAAGGGAACATAAAAAAAAAAAAGGAAAGATAAGAAAAGAAAAGAAGAGAAAAAAGTAAAATGTTTACCGTTATATATATATATATAAATTTCTAGGAAAGAGAGAGAGAGAGAGAGAGAGAGAGAGAGAGAGAGAGAGAGAGAGAGAGAGAGAGAGAGGAGAAAGAGAGTGTTATTAATTGGAACTTAATGAGTTAGTCGATACTGCTAATAACGATGACGATAAAGATAATGATTGTGCGTGTGTGACGTGTCCATATCAACCCTTGAAATCGATAAAATACTATTGTCTTATTCATTTTTATTTCCTTTTTTCTTTTTTCTTTTTTTTTTTTTATTTCATGCCGATATCATTTATCCTTTTTTATATATAACAAAATGATTCTTATTATTATTATTATTATTATTATTATAATTATTACTTTCATTTGCAGTTTTCACGATGCAAAATAATGTTACCGTTATCGTTGTTGCTATTATTTCCATTACTGTTATCATTATCATTATCATTATCATTATCATTATCATTGTCGTTGTTGTTGTAGCTGAAAAATGTCTCTTTTTTCCCCGAGTGTCCCACCCCGTTCTTTTCCTCTCCCACCCTTCTCATTTTTATTCTTTATACTTCAAAACAAATTTTCTTTCTTTTTTTTTTTTTTTTTCGTTACTTGGCCTCGATTTATTGGATCGTTCTTTTTTATTCTTTTTTTTTTTTTTTCGTACAAACGAAAGAATAAAATAATACCACAGTGTCGCATGACGAATCGACGAAAGTACTCTCTCGACGTTCGCACACAATATCCTCTCTTCAACGTTATTACATTTGGGTACACACACACACACGCGCGCGCGCGCGCGCACACACACACATACACGTACGTACTTACGTACTTACGTAGATACATAGATAAATAGATAGTTACATACATATGTATGTATGTATATTAGCAATTCGTAGATTCGTAGATTCGCATTTGCGCGATCGACAGAAATAGCTTGTCGCGTTTCTAACCAACCAACCAACGAACCAACCAACTTCTCCACCTTTCCCCTTTCCCCTCCCTCCCCCTCCCTCCTCCCCCGAAATATAACTGGACATTCTCGGATTTGTGCTCACGAAATAGGACCGTCATCGTCGTCGTTGGCATAATCGTCGTCGTCGTTCGATATTTCCATCGATCAAACAAACAAACAAACAAGCAAACACAAAAAAAGAAAAATAACCCAATACGAAACGACTTCTCTACGTGAAATTAACGTTTTCACTCGCGTATGTAACACTGACTTTGTGATTTCATACAGGTTAACGGGGGGTGAGGGGAGGATGAGGGGGGTAGGAAACGAAAAAAGTTCTCAAACGTTACGAAAGTTGATCGGTAAATTCCATTTCGAAATGTTTTCTTTTTTTTTACCAACTAATTTTTTAATATCAAATATTCGCGCGCGTGTACATATGTATGTATGTTTGTTTAGGAATTCCTTTTTTTTTTTTTTTGGCCCACCCTATATACGATACTTGATATTTTCTTGGAATATATATATATATATATCACGTGTCTGTCCCTCCCCTCCCCCTCCCCGCCCGCCCCGCGCTCTCGGTCATGTCGGCACGTAACGGCACGTGGAAAAAGAAAGAAAAAAAAAAAAAAAAGAAAGAAAAGTTTGGTTCGTATCGTCGATCGATTTTCGACGATAAAACACAACACAGAACGGGCGCATAAATTCGTCCCACGCACGTTTTATTCCACGAAATAATGATACCGTTAAGAATTTCACGGAAAATCGTTAACCATATAGAATCAACACACCCTAATATCTCGTGGAAAAAATTATTCATTAACGTATTCGAAATTATAAACGGGACTCCAATCTCTCTTTCTTCGTTTCTCTTTTCTTTTCTTTTTTTTTTTTTTTTTTGGATCTGGTACGGTCTTCTCGATAAAAATTTCTAACCTATTTTTTTTCTTTTTTTTTTTTTTTTTATTATTTCTTTTTATCCAACGATCGTCAACTTTCCTGTTAAATCGTTAAGTAGTTGTCCGTCACGCTAATCTTTGGAAATATTCATGTATCCTTCGAAATTTTATATAGGAATATACATATATGTATGTATGTATACATATATATATATACACGCGCGCACAAACACATAATCGTCGTATATCTTTTTCAATGAACTCTCTAACCTAAATTTTTTTTTTCCATTAACGATCGTTAACTTCCTTTTTAAATCGTCAAGTAATTATCATACCAATCTTAAGAACTATTCATATATTCTTCAATATTCTATATACCAACACTACGCATACAACGCGTATATAATGACACATGTAATCGCGGGCGCGCGCGCGAGAAACTGTCATCATTTTTTAGTCACACACACACACACACGCACACAGGGATCGTGTCCTTCATCTTTTCAATGAACTTTCTAACCTGTAAATGTTCTATCGACGATCACTCAATTTTCCTCGATGATTAATTAATTCATTGGTTATCGATAATTTAGGGCGCCTACAAAAAAAAAAAAAAAAAAAAAAAGTTTTTTTTTTTTTTTTCCTAATAAACCATAAATATATACACGAGAAGAAATGGAATGGAGAGAAAAAAAAAAGAAAAGGAAAGAAAGAAAGACAGGAAGGAAGAAAAAGAGAGTGAGAGAGAGAGAAAAAAAATAAAAAGAAAAAGATTTTAATCGAATAGAAAAGAGCACGAGGGATAGGCTAACAAACACACGCAAGGTGTCCTTCTTTGTGCCGCACACGTGTCTCAGCAAGTCTCTCTCTCTCTCTCTCTCTCTTTCTATTTATCTATCTATCTTTCTATCTCTCTTTCCCTCTCACTCTCGAAAGGCCACAAGCAGTAGAAGAAGAAGAAGAAGAAGTAGAAGAGTAGAAGAAGAAGGCCATGGAGAATGTCTTGGGAGAAAAAGAAAAAGAAAAAGAAAGGAACAAAATTCTTCGATACAGGGTGGACCAAAAGAGTATATTTACTTTTAGATAATTTAAAAAATCGATTCTACAAAAAAAAAATATATATATATATATGTGTGTGTAACTTTAACCATGTTACATTTTACCTATTCGTTCGTTCTATTTATTTTATTTTATTATTATTTCATTATTAACAAAACCTGCAAACAACATTTGATCCACGCCCTGTGTATGAAAAAACCTCCTCCTTTTTTTAATCTCGTTCTTTCGTTCGAAGATAGATGAATAAATGTAATAAAGTGAAAAGAATGGGAAAAGGAGAGAGAGAGAGAGAGAGAGAGAGAGAGAGAGAGAGAGAGAGAGAGAGAGAGAGAGAGAGAGAGAGAGAGAGAGAGAGAGAGAGAGAGAGAGAGATGATAAGGGAAGACTAAGGAAAAAAAAAAAGAAAAAAATAAATTAATACAGGAGAAAGAAAATAACGGAGAACAATATATATATATACATATTTAAACAGTCGTAAAAAATTGGTTTAATATTGTCACTGTGATTTATACGAATAAATATTGATCTTACGATCGTATTAATCTTCTTCTTCTTCTTCTTAATTACCGACCTCTCTCGATTAAAAAGTCTCGTTCGCTCTCTTTGGTTTTCTTTCACCTCGTTGCAATTAATTTCGAATATAAAGGACAATTTCTCTCTCTCTCTCTCTCTCTCGCTATTTCTATCTCACTTTTATTCGATACCGTTTGAAAATCAACCCTACACCGTGATAAAAGTATTCACTGGGAAAAAAAAGAACTTCAAAATTTATAAGTTAACAAAACCACGATGAAAAATTATTTCAATCGTTTGAAATGTTCCATCAGAAAATTAAATACTCGTTTTATTTCAATGCCCCCTCCCCTCCCCCCAACAGAAAACTAATTAACTTTCATCGTCGCCGTCATAATATTTTACGGGATTGATTTATATATATATATGTAATATATATATATTACATTTCATTTTTCTTTCTCATCATTTTCGCGCTTCGATCGTCAAAAAGAGGGCGAATAAAAAATTAAAAAAAAAAAAAGAAAAAAAAAAGAATTAAAAATTTATCTCTCATACACGTCTCAACGTGTAAATTTAAATTTATCCTTAGCGCGCGTGCGTTTCTTTCTTTCTTTCTTTTTTTCTTTTCTTTTCTTTTCTTTTAATGATTTTTCCATTCGATCCTTGGAACCGAAATTTGCATCATTAGACATAACCATCCTAACTTATAAATTATTATTAATTTTGAAAGACAAAAAGACTGCGACACTCTTCTCTACGACTGTAATCGTGGTCACGATAACGATTCAAAAAAAATTCACGCTTGAAAAAAAAAAAATAATAAGAAGAATAAAAAAGAAGGGAAGAAAAGAAATGTGTGAGGAAAAAAAAACGATAATAAAGAAGTATATATTACGAAATATATATTAACACACATCTCGATACGGAATGCTGCTAAGAATTTTAATAATTCTTTCGCGACCTATTCAACTAATTTTTTTTTTTTTTTTTTTTCTTTTCCTCGTAATAGATACGATTACGGATACGATACGAGATACGTTCCTCCTCCTCCTCCTCCTCCTTCTCCTCCTCCTCCATCTTTCTCTTCTACGCCTGCTGGATAAATAAGATAAACGTGTTAATCTTCAAAGTCGAAAACGCATACAAATTTTATCGCCGACATATTGTTAAAGAATACAAGAAAAAAAGACGAAAATAATTCATTATCTTTTCGTAATAATTCTCTCTCTATCTCCGTCTACGTCTCTTTCTTTCTTAGATAAAAAAAAAAAAAAAAAGGAAAAAAGAAGAAAAAAACAATACCTCAAAAAAAAAAAATAAAAAGTATTTCAACGAAAATTTAATTATCGTTTCGCTAAAACCTAATAATTATAGCATATATTGTTGCAACTGGTCAAGATAACCTTTAAAATATGTACATTAAAAAACTAATATTGATGAGTCACTAAAGTCCAATAATTTTTTAACACACACACACGCACGCACGCACGCAATTAATTTAAAATTAGAATTATTTAATAATTTTCATCCGTGTAACCTTTCTATTGCACCTGCGTTGCAATTATCGCTGCAACAGGTTGACACAACATTTGAAATACACTTTATATTCGTTTCGATCTTTTTCTCTTTTTAATTACTTCTTTATATTTATTTTTTTTTTCTTTTCATTCTTTTTGGGGTAACAAATTCTTTATCTCGGAAACGCAAGGGTAAATGTATTACGCGAACTATATTATATATAAAAAAAAAAAAAGGGATGGTGACGAATTTTATAAAAACCTCCCACCCCTCCCCCCATCTCCCCCTCGACAACTCATCGCCATGTATAATTTATTTCCTCGTAACTACTATCAACTATATTTTATTATAGACGGCCATCGAATAATGCGATTGCTACACAGAGACTACGTAAGTAAGTTTTTTTAACGTTGATAACGTTCTCTCTCTCTCTATCTCTCTCTCTCTTTCTCTCTCGTAACGGTCTTGTTATTTCCAACTCTATCTCTATTTCCCTATCTTTCCTTTAAATTATGCAATTAATCTGTTTGAATGTGTGAGAGCCAAACGAAATACATAATTATCATCGGCGCGGCTAATTTAAAAACAAAAATAAAATAAAATAGAACAGGCTTTTTCTTTCCGACAAAAAAAAAAAAAAAAAATTAATAATACCAACAACAACAATAACAATAACAATAATAATAATAATGATGATAATAGACAAGATAATAAATACGATTAAAAGCTTTCTACGTTATGTTTAAAACGATTCGCAATATTGGTAACACTCATTGTCAAATAATAATTGTCTTAAATTTGCACGCTTAACGTTCCCAATGAATTGTCACTTTTGCTACGAAAATATTCGACGTAGTTTAACCAAAAAAAAAAAAAAAAAAAAAAAAAAAAAAAAAAAAAAAAAAAAAAAAAAAAAAAAAAAAAGGAAGGAGAGAGAGGGACAGAGGGAAGAAGAGAAAAAAGAAAATACGTGGACTTTCGTAGGAACGAAAAGTAGAACGGATGATGACGGCAAAAGGTAGTAGGATGTAAGGTTGGGCCGCCATTTTAGAATTGTTTCGAACGAAACATTTTAACGGCGGTAATATAAATTGAAATGCAAGGAAGTTTTTAATTCGGACTTCTCCGATGATTAATTAAACGATCGATTTAACGTACCTAACCTCTAAAAAAAAAAAAAAAAAAAAAAAAAAAAAAAATAAAAAAGAACACGATTACGATCGTTCATCGAGCAACGCAACATATAATTTCGTCAATTATTATAACCATTTATTACGATCGAGATATATAATTAACATTCGAAAATTTTCTAATCCACTATTGTCTTTCAAACGTTCATGATCGAAATAAATAAATAAATATATATATATATATATATATAATTAATTTTTAATCGCATAAATATCAAACGTTCGCGATCGAAATTTTTCCGATAGAATTTCGTAAAAAAAAAAAAAAAAAAAAAAAAGAAGATACAAAAATAAATAAATAAAAGAAAGATAAGAGAACGACTAAATAGAATTGATTCACTAACCTGTTATCTCTGAATAGATACACTTGAGTTCCTCAAGAATAACCTTTCGCATCCGTTTCTACGCTATCCTTGTCCAAGAAAATAAGGATTCGTTCGTCCAATAAAATCGTTAGGATGCATCATCATATTCGTATATAATCCCAACGATCACGAATCTTCGAATAAGTTGAGGAACAAGATGGATGATCTTCGAAGTTGAATAGAAATAACGAAGTGGTGCACCGTCCACGACGAATTCATCGATGACGTTGATGATGATGATGATGATGGTGATGATGATGATGACGATAATGATGACGATGACGATGACGATGATGACGTCGACGAGTTAGAAACTTGCTTTTCTTTTTCTCTTCGGTAAACTCTCTTTTCCTTGAGAAAGTTCACATGTACGAGGGACGACGACGAGGACGAAAACTACAATGACGATAATAAGAGTGTGTATAAGGTCAGTCACGATCAGAAAATTTCGTGTCCTCTCTCTCCTTTCCCATTACGAGAGGACGACGACGACCGTTCAACGAAGAAGAAGAAGAAGAAGAAGAAGAAAAAGAAGAAAAAAAGAAGAGGAAGAAGAAGAAGAAGAAGACGAGTCGGTTGAAGAAGACGACTACTACATTGACTTTATTCGTGACAAGTATCTCACTCACACACACACACTCTCTCTCTCTCTCTCTCTCTCTCTCTCTCTCTCTCTCTCTCTCTCTCTCTCTCTCTCTCTCTCTCTCTCTCTCTCTCTCTCTCTCTCTCTCTCTCTCTCTCTCGGGTCCTCTTTTGGTTCCTTAAATATGAAAAAAGAAAAACAAGAGGAATAGAAGATGCGTGTATCGACGATAACTGAAAAGAGAGAGAAAGAAACGAACGGAATAAAATCGAGAAAGAGAAAGAGATAGATAGATAGATAGATAGATAGATAGATAGATAGATAGAGATAGATAGATAGATAAAGAGAGATAGATAGATAGAGGAAAATGATTAAAAACAGAATAATTATTTTCGGCGTAGAAGAAAATTTTCCTCGATGCTCGCTCGCTATAAGCGAGTGCGAGTATGTGTGTGTGTGTGTGTGTGTATACATATATATATATATATATATATATATGTATTTATGTATGTATGTATGTATGTATGTATGTACGTATGTGCACGTATATTTAGCGTGTATAATCGGTAAAATTCGGCGAACTTCGGATTCCCGGTAATTTTGAGTTACGATATTATAAAGAATTTTATTTTCGTTAAGCTTTCCCGATACGTGACTCTCCAGAGAGAAACCGGGATTTTTCGGGTTTTATATTGGGGGAAAAAAAAAAAAAAAAAAAAAAAAAAAAAACGAAAGAAAGGAAAAAAAGAAAAGAATGACGAAGAAAATGTGGAGAATATCGAGGGACTGAAAAGCAGGGCAGGGACGCGGGGGAAATAAATGGAAGGAGGGGAAAGAATGGATGATTGGGAAGGAGAGAAAGGTTAGGAAGGAGAGAGAGAGAGAGAGAGAGAGAGAAAATACGATGATAGCGCACAAATCGACTTCCTCGTGGGAAAGAAAGAGAGAGACGGATAAAGAGGAAGACAGAAACACGATGATCCCCTCTTTTTTATTTTTCTTCTTTTTACATACGTTCAATATATATATACGTAAAGTTTCTTATTAAGGAAAATTACTAAAAACAACGACACACACACACACACACATACACATATTTTTTCGTAACGTTCTAACCTATCTCTCTCTCTCTCTCTCTCTCTCTCTCTCTCTCTCTCTCTCTCTCTCTCTCTCTCTTTCTTTCTTTCTCTCCCACTCTATGTCTTTTTCTCTCTCTCTTTCTTCTGACGTATATATAAAATTCGATCTACGTAGGTTGGTGATACAACACGACGCGACGAAGCGCGTAAAACGTTGGAGTCCGATGTATCCATAATACATACGTACATACACATACGCACACGCACATACACACAACAAAACACATCATCATCATCATCATCATACACACACAACAGAAAGCAACACACAACGCCGCACACGTAGCTTCGATCTCATCGTCGCGCACTTTCGATGGAAATTTCCGGCTGCCAGAGACAGTGTCGAGCACTCCGCACGAGTTTCGTTCCTCTCCATTCTCATTCTCTCATATTCTCTCTCTCTCTCTCTCTCTCTCCCCCTCTCTCTTTCTCAATATATATATATATATATATATATATATCACACACCGGCGAAATCGACGAATTCTAGGATCCCAGGCGCGACCTAACCTCAACGCTCCAACTTTGTCACCTCTCTCTCCCCCTCTCTCACTCTCTTTCTCTCTCTTTCACATACAACATATACACACACACTGTCTCTCTTTCTCATTCTCTCTCTCTCTCTCTCTCTCTCTCTCTCTCTCTCTCTCTCTCTCTCTCTCTTTCATTCTTACGAATGATACAGTCTTCTGTCGAAATTTTGAGGTTATATATCCCGACGACGACGACTACGACGACGACTACGACGACGACGATAAGGTTTGTTTCCATGCAGCAGATACACACGCACGCACGCACACGCATATATCTCTACGATATACTTTCTGTATCTTTTCCTTTCTCTCGTTCTCCCACGTCATCGTCGTCGTCGTCGTTTTGTGCGTCGGTGTTGACTATAAAGTTGCTACTTTTTGCCATGCAATCGAAAGAGATTACACACTGCTGGGATTCGATCGACGGAACGGAGCCTGGCACGAGTAAAAGTGTGCGACAGTGGTGGTGGTGGTGGTGGTGGAGGCGGTGGCGATGGTGGTGGTGGTGGTGGTGGCGACTGCTTCGACGACGACGATGTCGACCGACGACGATGATGGTGGTATAGAGGACGAACGGAACACGCGACACACACACACACACACACACACAAAACGAAAACGTTTGCTGGAACGAGAAAGAAATAGAAAGAGATACGTGACTCTTTCCTTTCCATCTCTATCGCTCTTATTTGTACGACGAAATATAACACACTGTATTATTACATCTTAAGAAACCGTTCGTTCGTTCGTTCGTAGCAAAGTCGAGGCACGAGGTAGCAACATACGTCATCGAGAAAGATAGCCGAGAAAGAGAGAGAGAGAGAGAGAGAGAGAGAGAGAGAGAGAGAGAGAGAGAGAGAGAGAGAGAGAGATAGATAAGGGAGGATAGATAGAGAGAGAGAGAGAGAGAGAGAGGGAGGATTCATTCCATTTGCGACTTGTTTACGTTTTACCGATACACACATCACGTATATATTACCGGCATATACGAAAGAGACCGAATGAGAGAACGAGAAAAAGAGTGCAATATAGAAGGAGAGAGAGAGAGAGAGAAAGAAAGAGAGAGAATTACATTATTATACGCACAGTAAGTCCAGGATCGTGTTTGTTCTAACTGTCACACGCGAATTATTAAGCGAGGGTGAAGTTTCCCCCGTGGACGATTCGAAACCGCGAGACACGAAAGAGGTTAGGTTGGTTCTGTGGTATCGAGGATACAGATAGATAGATAGATATATAGATATATAGATAGATAGAGATAGATAAATAGACCGAGGGAAAGAGAGAAAGAGAGAGGTGGATTAGAAACGAAAAAGATGCAACGCGAGAGACAAAGTTACAAACAAAGTAAGTAAGTAAGTGGAGACGGGAAGAAAGATAGAAAAAGATGATGGAGAGAGAGAGAGAGAGAGAGAGAGAGAGAGAGAGAGAAAAGAAAGAAAATAATAGAAAGAGACACTTACCCCTCCTTCTCTGCTTGTTGGCCAGTGTCTCTCTCTTCAGGGACGAGCCCGACGATCGCGTAGCCGCATGTTCCGTTTATGCCCCGGCTTCTTTTCTCTCTCTCTCTCTCTCTTTCTCTTTCTCTTTCGGTTTACCCGTCCGGTTTTCTCTCTCTCGCTTTGGGCTCTCGTTAGCGACACACAGCCATCTTGCGTAGAGAGCGCCTGGTGGCCTGGCTCGGTCGCCTTCTCGGTGCGGCGGCCCCAGAGAGAGAGCGTGCGATAGAACGTACGAACGAACGAACGAACGAACGAACGAACGAACGAACGAACGAACGAACGAACGAACGAACGAACGAACGAACGAACGAACGAACGAACGTACGAACGAACGAACGAACGAACGTACGCGAACGTACGAACGAACGAACGAACGAACGAACGAACGAACGAACGAACGAACGTACGAACGAACGAACGAACGTACGACCGACCGACCGACCGACCGACCGACCGACCGACCGAGCGAGCGAGCGAGCGAACACGAGTGAGCAAGAGAGAAAGAGAGAAGAAAAAGAAAGAAAGAGTGAGAGAGAGAGAGAGAGAGAGAGAGAGAGAGGACAACGGGTGGATGTGGAAGGTGATGTGTGTGTGTGTGTGTGAGAAAGAGAGAAAGAGGAGATGAGAGAGGCACGGAAAGAGAAGGACAGTAACGACACGACGACGCAACGACGAGGTAGGTGATGGGGTATATATATATTATATATATATATATATGACGGTGTTATATAGAAGAGGACGAAGGGTAACGTTTTCTCTCTCTCTCTCTCTCTCTTTTTTCTTTTTCTTTCTTTATTTTATTTTTTTTTTTTTTACGAGAGGGGTAAAGACGCGAGAACGTGGAACACAAGCAACGAACACGAACGTACCAACGCGCCTGCCCGGCTGCCACTGTATATTGCCAGACCGAGAGAGAGATAGATAGATAGATAGATAGATAGATAGATAGATAGATAGAACGAGCGAGAGAGATGGATAGATGGATAGACGGTTGACTACTACGCGCACACACGCATCGTCGAGGAATATAGTGCGTGTCTCCTCAAACACTTATTCTCTGACGCACGCTTCGCCGCCGACGTCGACGTCGACGTCGACGTCGCTCTGCCACACGCAATAACAGCACACGGGAGACGACACACACACACATACACACACACACCACTTGGTCGCTGTTGTTATTACCGACTTCTTCTTATTATTATTATTAATATTCTTCTTCTTCTTCTTATTCTCTTCTACTGTTGCTATTTTACTATTGCTATCGCTGTCGCTGTTTATTGGTTCTGCTGCTGTTATTCTCTCTCTCTCTCTCAATCATTCTTTCTTTCTTTCTTTTTCTGACAGCACTTCTCTCTTTCTCTCTCTCGTAAGCCACGCGGAAAACAACACGCGCGGCGCATACGCACGAACGAACGAACGAAAGAACGAACGAATGCACGAATGCACGAATGCACGATTTTTACCGACCGATTATATTACTATTATTATAATTTCTATTATTATTATTATTATTATTACTACTACTACTATTACATTAGTAGAGTAGTATATTCGAAAAGTAGAAAAAAAAAAGAAAAAGAAAAAGAATTTCCGACGCGCACTCCTACTGGCTTGCTGGCTGGCTGCTGTTGCTGCTACACCACCATAGGACCACCACCAACCACCATCATCGTCGTCATCGTCATCATCACCACCATCACCACCACCATCGTCGTCGTCGTCGTCGTCGTCGTCACACAATCAACCAACAACAACAACAACAACAACCACTATTATTCTTCTCTCTGTGTCACCGACCACCACCACTGCTGCTGGTGCTGCTAATATTACTAATACTATTACTACTATTAATACTACTACTACTACTACTGCTACCAACACGTTCCTTCTTTTCTTCGTCCACGTATTCCTCTTCCTCTTCCTCAATGTTGTTACTACACCGTCTCTCTCTCTCGTCCTCCTCCTCCTCCTCTTCCTCCTCCACCGTCGTCTCCACTTCCTCCTCCTCCTCCTCCTCCTCCACTTTTCTCGTTCTCACAGTTTTCGCCACTTTCTCGTACAACACTCTACCGTTTTTATAACGTTCATAATACTATCCTAACCTCTTTTTAAATAATTAGATAGAGATAGAGATAGAGAGAGAGAGAGAGAGAGAGAGAGATACACACAGAAAGAGAGCGATAGAAATAAATAGATAGATAGATAGATAGATAGAGATAGATAGATAAATAGATTGAGACAAAAAATACGAGATGACTCCTAAAAACCCCACGGGATTACTCACACGTCCAACGTGGTAACAACATTTGCTTAATCGCGTATAAATACGATACCGAAATAACTAATCCATATTATCGTCAATTAACGATTCTACGTTTCTCATTACCTTTTCCTTTTCTTTTCTTTTTTCTCTTTTTTCCTTTCCGTTTGTTAAGCGGCACCACAACAACAACAACAACAACAACAACAACGACGACAACGACAGCGACAACGACAACAACAACACGTATTCCACCGTTTACATATACGTATATACATGAACGTATAGATATATATATATATATATATATATACGTATAAAAAAAAGACAAAAAAAAGAAGTTTAAAACGATAATACTCGGTTAATTCGCGCGCGTGTTAAACGAGTCGAACGATAAAAAAAAACTTCGGTTGCCGCTGATTAACTATATAACACACACCATCGCCGATCTTCTTCCTCCTCCTCCTCCTCCACCGCCTCCTCCACCACCTTCTTCTCCTTCTCTCCTCCGCGCCCTCCTCCTTCCTCGCGGTTCCCCTTTTTTTCGGCTTTACCACGCGCGGAAACGGTCCTCTCCGGTCTATCGCTCGGGCACGACTGACGACCGATCCGCCGTTCTCGGTTACCTTCGTCATCGTTCGGCCCTAGTCGGACGCCTGCGCCATCTGTACAGCTCTCTAATAACCTTCCCGTTCAGGTACGAACCTATTATATGAGGTACCCCACTCCCCCTCCCTAATCCCCTCCACCTGCGACGCCCCGAATAATAACCTTTGTCCGTTCTTCCTTTCTTAATCTTTTTCTTTCTTAATTTTTCTCATTATTTCGTTTACGATAATTTATTAACCGTAGGTATTCGGTATGACATTCATAGAAGTCATTAATGACGGACGCACGATAATATTATATTATAATATTATCCGTAGGAACGTTAACGGATGAAAAATAATAATAAAAAGAGGGAAAAGTTTTATGACGAGGCTTAAACGAAACTTTTCCGAGAATCACCGTACCTCAATCGTTCCTTCTTTTATTTATTTATTTATTTATCTCTTTCCCTCGCTCCCGTCTTGGGGATACCAGTCGCAAGAAAAATTCGATATATTTAATCTCAATGCTTTCCTCTTTCTTCTTCTTCTCTTTTATTCTTTCTTTTCTCTCTCTCTCTCTCTCTCTCTCTCTCTCTCTCTCTCTCTTATTTTGTTTTCCTTTCTCTGTACGAGATCATTCCTACTATTAAATCGAAATTTCATGTTTTGTGGGAAACTCTCGTGATAGGATCAAAAGCTACATAAGTCTTATATATATATATATATATAAATATATATATATGTACACACACACCAATGAAATATATATATATATATATACACACCGAGTGAATTATATACCAATGAAAAATCCAAGTAAATCCTCTTGTACTTAACAACGTTGCGAATAATAATAATTGTAACAACAACAATAGTAATAATAACGAATTATTATAATCATACGCGTCGAAGGTTAAACACTAATCGCATTAGTAATAGAACAAATTCTACGTAAGATCGTAAATCAAACTGGAACTTTCAATGTTTCAACAGAATATTTTTTTAGAGTCCAAGTACCGTCGGTTCGTTCGTTCATTTGTCCAACCGTCCCACCGTCCATCCATCCATCCATCCATCCGTCCATCCGTCCGTCCGTCCATCCGTCCGTCCATCCGTTCGTTCTTTCGTTCGATTATCGTTCGATACGCGTCGCCGATCGACGACAAGGTAATTTCACTCTGGCTTCGTTTGCTTTCCCTCGAGAGATCAAACGCGGCCCGCCTTCAAAGAGAGGAGAGACTCCCTCTTGGATTTTCCCCCGAATATGACGTAGTAAAACGTTCGTGAAATACATAGATATATTTCGGGTGGGAGGAAGACGAGGAGAA
>OU427011.1:1927191-1942191 GCA_911387935.1 Dolichovespula saxonica
ATTAATAGAAACCGTTCCACACCCTTTTTGCTTTGGCACGTTAGCGTCCTCGATATATTCAGAAAAAAAAAAAAAAAAATATATCTGCTCGAGTTCTGCTAGACGCCATCTTGTCCTCGAAACTTCACTCTCCTTCTCCTTCTTCTTCTTCTTCCTCTTTTCTTTCTTTTTTTATTTTATTTTTTTTTTTCGTTCGGTGGTTGCTGCTTTCTTTCCCCCTCCATCTCCCTTCTCTCTCTCTCTCTCTCTCTCTCTTCTCTTTTTTGCGCGCTCGTGCGCGCGTATTGAAAAAATTGTTTTTTCTTTTTTTTTTTTTTCCCGAAAGAACTCGGGCGCGATATCAACGACGGACGTTCGCAAATTTACGATTCATTCGCGGTGATAAATTTGCGCGCTCTCACCCTAAACTCGAAACGCCATTTTGTCCTCGATACTCTCATTGTATTTCTTTCCTTCGTCCTTTCCCTCTTACTTGTATTTTTATTCTTCCTTTTTTTTTTTTTTTTTCTTTTCCCCCACGTTATCGCGCGCAAGCGCGAGCACAAACGGGAAAATTGTTATTATTTTTTATTTTTTTATTTTCTTATTTTTTCGAGAGAGAGAGAGAGAGAGAAAGAGAGGTCACGCGATCGAGACGAACGATCGCAAAATTTACGATTATTTCACGGTTATAAATTTGCACGCGGGTTTTGCCATCTTGCGTCCTCGAAGCTCCGTTTTTCTTTTCGTACATCTTTTCTATTTTTTTTCTTTTTTTTTTTTTTTTATTCTCTTCCTTTCCCCCCTTTTATCTCGCCGAGGGTAGGGGTAGAGGGATAGGGTGGGAGGTGGAAACTTTCGTGGAGAGTCGCGTTTTACGTGCGACGGAAAAATATCGCGAGGTTTTAACGTTTTGAACGAAAATGGGACGTTCGTAAACGTGTATTACGTGTTACGTATTAGAAAGTCGTATTAGTCGTATTATTCGAAATAATCTCAAAAAAAAAAAAAAAAAAGAAAAAAAAAAGACATAATCGATGAACGTTTTTCCTACGTCCATTTGTCTTTCTATCTTACCTTCGAACAATTCGATATAACCTAACCGCTTGTGTAATTATATCGTATTTAAAAATAGGCTCGTAGTATTAACATCGTATTTAAAAATACGATAAAGCGAGAGAGAGAGAGAGAGAGAGAGAGAGAGAGAGAGAGAGAGAGAGAGAGAGAGAGAGAGAGAGAGAGAGAGAGAGAAAGAGAAACGTTGGAGGGGTAGGGAGGAAAGAATTTTCAAAGTGTCAGTGGGTCTGTTTTGTCCACTGGGTGTCCTGCGAGAAAACGAGAATACATATCACCCTTTAAATATCAAAGTACTGGTGGGATTAGCCGTGGTTGTTGGGCTGACGTGCAGCTGTCCTATCTTATAATTTCAACCGAATGTGACGACGTACTTTATATACCTGGATAAAAGCGGTTTAAGGCCTATATCCTCTACCCCGACCCTCCCCCAGCCCCTTTTATCCTCCTCTCGTCTACTCATTGAATTTTTACAATTTTTCTTTACGAAAATAATATATATATATATATATATATATATATATATATATATATATATATATATGTATGTATGTATGTATGTATGTATGTACGTGTATATACCTGACTGTATTTATATATACGTATATGTTTTCTTCTCAAAAATAATATATATATATATATATATAATATAAAATGTTTTTGTTAAAATATTTCGTAATACTGATAAATCGTTAGGTAAGTAGTAAATAACGAACTTACATTATTTATCTTAAATGCGATCGTTCGTTAAGGAACAACATTGACGAGAAAAATAATTTGATATTTTTAATGGGTACGGTTAATGTCTAAAAAAAAAAAAAAAAGAAAAAAATAAATAAACAGAAGCATAAAAATATGTCGTATCGAAAGGAATTTTTTTGGCTGACGTCATTTTGGAAATCAATCGTTGCTTGTACGAACATCTATATATATATATGCATGTACATAAACGTGGTTATTTTCTTGAGAGATGCCTAAATAGATACATACGTACATACGTGCATATATACGTGCATGCATGCATACATGCATAGGTGCTTAAATGATCTTAAAGCGGGATAAATATCGCTTGTTCGGCATTGAACTATTCGTAGTGGTAGTCGAAGGTCGAAACGTTTAGACGATACGTGTTTAGAAATCTAACGAGATAGATAGGCGGATAGATTAGCGGATAGATAAACAGATAGATAAAAAGAGAGAGAGAGAGAGAGAGAGAGAGAGAGAGAGAGAGAGAGATAGATAGAGAGAGAGAGAGATAGATAGAAGATGAGATAGCAAAATGATATCTCGTGAAAGTTTTGATTCGCGTCTTTGAAAAATATTAAGTTTATCGTTACAGTAACATGATTTATAAAGATAATTTACGATTATTTGATATTTTTTATTGCATTTTACACTTGCTTATCTTGTTACCGTTATCGTCGTCGTAGTCGTCGTCATCGTTGTTGTTGTTGTTGTTGTTGTTGTTGTTGTTTCTATTTAATTTTTATCTTTCTCCCCTAACTCTCCCCCCCCCCTCTCTCTCTCTCTCTCGTGATACAACCCTTCTCTTCTTTTTTTTCCTTCCGGCTATGCGAAACGAGTTTTCAGCGATTCAATGCTTCGGCTCTTGCAAATGTGAAAGTACATTACTGTGTGCGAGCTCTGAAAGTCGTTTCGCTCGGCTCGAAGGTTTTGCCTCTCTCTCTCTCTCTCTCTCTCTCTCTCTCTCTCTCTCTCTCTCTTTCTCTCTCTGGAACGGCCCTGGACCGTTCCTCGCTCACCCGAGAAAAGAATTTCAAGTTGAGGACAGACAAAGAGTTTCTGAGAGCGATGAAAAATCCACCAAGGGTATTGTACGCGTACCGCATACCTACTTTCGTTTCTTCGCTTTTCACTTTCTCTCCCCCCCACCCCCTTTTTTCTTCTTCTTCTTCTTCTTCTTCTTCCTCCTCCTCCTCCTCCTCCTTCTCCTCCTCTTCTCTTTGCTTCGAAAAAAATTTTTTGCCCTACTTTTTTTTTTTTCGTCCCTCTTTATTTTCGATATTTTATTTACTCACTTTTGCTCTTTCTTTTATTTTTTTTCTTTTTTTACCCACGATAAATCTCGCCTCTCAATTTTTTTTTTTTTTTTTTTTTAATTGCACACGTCGATCAAAAAGAAAATGGGGAGCAAAAAAGAGATCCGCCGGGGCGAAACCATTTTTTTTTTTTTTTCTTTTTTTTTTCGTCCGTCGTTCAATTTTCCATTTTATTTTTCGTTCGTTCGTTTTTATTTTTCTTCGGTTAATTTTTCGATTTGGAAGAAAAACAATCGTCACGTATTTTCTACTGTTTTCTATTTTTTTTTTCTTTCTCTTTTTTTTTTTTTTTTTCTTTTATATCGTCGCTTTATGTCATCGCTTCCATTTCATTTGATTTCACTGCGTGTACATATACATATACGTATATATATATATTTCGAATATACATATAAGAAATATTTGGTTAATTTCGTCGGATTGTTTTCTCTAATTTTTTTTTTCGATTGAAAAATTAAATCGGTCATACTTTTTTTTTAATTTTAATTTTCCTTTTCATTTTCATTTCATCGATTTAATTTTTTTTCTTCGATTACACTATCCTGCGCGCGCACAAACACACAGAGAGAGAGAGAGAGAGAGAGAGAGAGAGAGAGAGAGAGAGAGAGAGAGAGAGAGAGCACATTCAGATATATCGACGTTAGAGAAAATTTTTCATTAACGTTGCACCTGGTTCTCGAACGAAGTCGCAAAATTTAATCCGATCGGCTCGCTTTGAGACGCCTAACCCTCTTTTCCCTCTAGTAGAAACACCCACCCTAATCCCATGGCTCTCTCTCTCTCTCTCTCTCTCTCTCTCTCTCTCTCTCTCTCTCGCCCTCCGTGATTATCATCGCAACGGTTTCTTTCTTCCTCCTCCTCCTTCAACTCCTCCTACCATCTTCTATATTCCTCTTTCGATGGCTAGTCTCTCTCTCTATCTCTCTCTCTTTCACACACACACGCACACACGTACACACACACGTACACACAATCTCCACCTTTCCCCTGTTATTTCCTTTTTTTTCCCCCTTCGTTCCTCTTCCTTCCTTCTAACCTACGATTCACCTCTCCACGGCCATATTTTTGTTTTTTATTTCTTTTCCTTTTTTAATTTTTTTTTCCTTTTCTTTTCTTTTCTTTTCTTTTCTTTCCCCGAAAACTTCGCTTACGTAGTAGTAGTAGTAACGCCAATGACGCGCGCGAGCGCACGTTCATATCCGTCCGAATTTCGGGAAAAAAACTTTTTTCAAAAATCGCCCCCGAGCCATCGTCATCGTCATCGTCATCGTCATCTTCGAACGTATTTAACAAAGTTATCAAAATTTCTTTCTTTCCCTTTTTTTTTCTTCTTTTCTATTTTATTTTTTTATTTTATTTCATTTTGATCTTTTAATCTCGATTGACAAATCATTCATGACGATCATACAGGATATAATATCTCGTATCTTGGATTCATCCGACGAGTAGACTTTTTCTTTTCTCTTCGATCAATCGACATTGTCATATCGATTATAGATATCTTTAATCATAATCACGTTTTATATATATATATATATATATTTAATGTTAAGTAGAAATGATGTATATTATATATCGTACGATATTAAACGCGACGCGTTACGGAATATTTTACGGTATTTATAATTAATAATAATCAACGTATAATTAATCGAACAAAATATTCCACGATTACATACGAGGTGTACCACGTTATCGTATTTTGTTAATTTGCATAGAGAGAAAAAAAAAAGAAAAAAAATAAAAAAGGAAAAAACAAAGAAGAAGAAGAGAAAGAAAAACGTTGAAAAAGTTCTCGAACTCGTTACCACACAATAGTTATAGCATCGATCGTACGAGTGTAATATTTCAATGAGATGTCGTATAAATATATCATATCGAGTATATAATACATAAAAACATGATCGAGATCATGATAAATAGGGAAAATTTTCATTTTAAAACGCGAACTTGAAATTAATCTTACTATGGTTTACACGTTCATAAATAAGATTCGATCGAGCAAGCCCAGCTATGCAAGCTTCTATTTCATGAGGATCGATGAAGGGTTTCTTTTATACCGATATATACATGTATATGTATATGTATGTATATATGTATGTATGTATGTATGTATGTATGTATGTATAAGGTTAATCGTCTTAACCGAGCCACATATAATTTTATTATTGGATATACTTAAAACTAAAAAGTTAACAAAATCTATCCTACCTCGATAAAACGAATTTATCTCTCTCTCTTTCTCTGTCTGTCTCTGTCTCTCTATCTGCCTTTATCTTAAAGGTTTTGTAAACAAGATACGAAATATCAAAATATTTATTAATAAGTTTGGACAATTTTGTATACATTTTAATTTTGATTAATAATTTCTCGTTTACTTATTCATTTATTTATTTGTTTTTTTTTTACTTCTACAAATTTTGGTCAGATAAGGACGGAGAGAGAGAGAGAGAGAGAGAGAAAAAAGAGAGATTGATAAATGAGAGAAAGAGAGAGATAGATAGATAGAGAGAGAGAAAGAGAGAGAGAGAGATGGTATACTACTTTTAATAACAAATCAAATTTTTTACATACATAAATATTATTATCTTTTAAATTCTAATTTTAGTTACTAATCTTTCATATATATATATATATATATATATATATATATATAGATATATATGTGGGTGTGTATGTACGTACACATATTAACTTTTTTTAATGATTCTGTAATATAAAACTATAGAAAGTTATATATAATATATATATATATATATATATATATATATATATATATATATAAATATATATACGAGATTAATTGTTGTATATTTATCTCTATTTATCTCTAACGTTCTCTCTAATGTCAAATACGAATTTATTAATAATAATAATAAGGAAATAAGGAAGAAAGTAACGTCATTTAGAAAAATCTATATCAAATGAGAAATATGCTTTCTCTCGTTCTCTCTTTCTTTTATCGAATTGGTAATAATCAGCTTTCTCTAAAACGTTCTGTACGAGATAAAACTCGTCGCATCGCCGGATATCATCCCGACGTAGCTTCCAAATCGTTTGTTCCTCGTTTAATCGCTAACAGTTAACGACCCTGCTCGAACGAACGAACGTATGAACGAATCGAATCGAATCGAATCGAATCGAATCGAATGAACGATTGAACAAATGAACGAATGAACGAACACTCGACCGATTACGATCTCATACGGTATGTATAATAGATTATTCCATGTACATGTATATATATATATTGACCCGTGTGTGTGTGTGTGTGTGTGTGTGTGTGTGCGTGTGCATATTTTATGTATTTTATGTATGGTTCGGTACGGGATTGTTTTGAAGATTATTATAATGTTCTTAACAGTTTCTAATGTTTTCCGACGCAATACGAAAATATTAGAACAATTTATTTGAATTTATATTGTTCATATAAAATTTTATTTTATTTTATTTTATTTTTATTTTATTTCGTTCTTTTTTTTGCTATACTCTATCGAGATACATACTTATATACATATATATATATATATATATATATATATATATATATATTTTATTTTTTATTCTTGTTTTTTCATACTCAATTATATTTATAATATAATTCTGTACCGTATATACGTTAATATATTTACGACATAGAATGTGAATCATAGATATATTTATTATACATAGCAGTTAATCCTTCCTATTCTATTGTTGTTAAAATCAATAATACGTGGGATCTATCTCTCTATATCTTTTATTCTCTCTCTCTCTCTCTCTCTCTCTCTCTCTTTCTTTATCTTTCTATCTCTATCTCTGTCTAGTCGACGAATCGATGAAATTAACGAAAGATTCACTAGTTCGTGACTCATCGAGCTATATAATATCGCGAAATTACGAGTTGTGCGAGCCAATGCCAAAAAATAAAACACAGAGAGAGAGAGAGAGAGAGAGAGAAAAAGAAAGAGGGAGAGAGTGAGTGAGGAGTAGGGGGGGTAATGTTCGGATCCTGTATGGTCCAGGAACGATAAGAGTTTTCGTTTGGCAACGGATTCGTTTAAATAACGTTACGCCGAGTTTAACACGAATAAATATACCTGTTTGATGACCATTTCCATACTATCGTCATTGATGATGGCTTTAAAAAAACTTAAACCTCATATACGTATATATATATATATATATATATATATATATATATATATATATATATAATTTATAAAAAAAAAAAGAAAAGAAAAAAACAAAATACATATATATATATATGTATGTATGTGTGTGTGTGTGCATATAAATGTGTGTAGGTATGTACGTAATTGATTTGTTGACGTCATCTTATGGAACCTTTGATACCCACTCTCTATGTTTATATATATCCGCACTCATACACACATATAAATATAAATAAATATATATATATATATATATATATATATATATATATATATGTATGTACGTAAAAGAAAGAGTAGAAAAGAGGAAGAAAAAGAGAAAGAAGAAGAAGAAGAAGAAGAGGAAGAAAGAAAAAAGAAAAAGATGGAGTTTACGTAGAACTCGATGGAAAGTCAAAGCAACAACTGCTGCTGCTCGATCGCGGAAGCGGTGACCCCGCTCGGTTGACGGCCCGACCGCAATCTCAAAGTCGTCCATACACACACACACACACACACACACACACACACACACACACACATTCATACATTCATCCATATATATATATACCTGTGAGTATGTATGCACGTTGTGCGAGCATTTTACGTTTACACCAATGGCACATCTGTCGTTTATCTCTGTTATATTTTATAATCGCGACGGGATAAAAAAAACAAAACGAAAGAAAAACAAAAAAATATACATATATACACACACACACACACGCGCGCGCGCAGAAGATACACACACAAAATCTCACGGGATAACTCACGGATATATTCGATCCTACGGACAATTTTTTTTATCTATTTCGCTTCTTTTTTTATTTTTTCTCTCTTGTAATCTTTTTTGTTTTATTTCCTTTTTTTTCATTTGCATTTCACACCTTCAATCCTTTCCATTTCCACCTGAAGCTTCCCCTTTGTCTTTTTTTCTTTCTCTCTCTTTTTCTTTTTTTCCTTTTTTTTCTCTTTTTTTTTTTTTTCGTCTCCTACCACGTGCAAAACAATTTATAAAAGCCGTATGGAATTCGGTTAACACCGATCGAATAGAATAATTATTGAATATGGATATCGAAATATATTTTCTTTTTTCTTTTTCTTTCTCTCTCTCTCTCTCTCTATATATATGTATATATATATATATATCTATCTCTCTTTCTCTCTCACCCTTGGAAACGTTTCCGTATGAATAAGGGATCGTGCAAAAAGTCGCCGGGACGTTCTCTTTCATGCTTGTTGGACAGGTGTCCATCGCGCGCTTACGTGTTACCACCGTGTGTGTGTGTGTGTGTGTGTGTGTGTAAGAAAGAGAGAGAAAGAGAGAAAAAGAGAGAGAGTGTGTGTGTGTGTGTGTCGTGCGGTGGGCTTACGTCGATTAATCGATTATCGATTAGGATGTAAATAGACAAGAGAAATGATAAATTTATCGAGACGGTGGATACCGTCGCGCTTTTCCTCCAACTTCCCACGAAACTTCACCCCCTTTCCCTTCCCCTCCCCCCTTTTTATTCTCTCCTCCTCCTCCTCCTCCTCCTCCCTTTTCCCCTTTCCATTTCACCTTCCGTGTTTCTCGATCATTATTTATTTTTACCCCGGACGAACGATCCTGCCGTCATTTTTCTTCCTTTCTTTTTCGTTTTCTCCCCTTTTTTTTTTTTTTCTTTTCTTTTCTTTTCCTCTTTTTTTTTTTTTCCGTCGTTTACTTATAATCCCTCGTACGTACGTTTTCCGTTTCTACTTCTCTCTCTTCCCCCCCCCTTTTTTTTTCCCACCCTCTTTCTTCGCGGTTCCTCCCTTTTTTCCCGCCCCTCTACCCCGCCCCTCTTTTTTCTTCCTTCGTTTTTGTTCTCTCTCTCTCTCTCTCTCTCTCTCTCTCTCTTCGATTCGACGGCAAAAACCTCGTGAAAATTTACGACAAATATTTACGCGGAACGTCGCGCCCGCAAAATCGTCGACGCGTGTGCATCGAACTGATTACAGGAAAAAAAGAAAAAAAAAAAAAAAAAGAAAGAAAAATTAAATAAATAAAAATAAAACGAGAAAAAGAGTTCGTTCACCTTCACAGCTCATTTCTTTCTCTCTTCTTCTGTATTTCTTTTTTTCTTTTTCTTTTCCTTTTCTTTTCTTTCCCTTCAAATCGTAAAAATCGCAAAGGCCCTAAGAATCCGAGCTTAAGACAAAAAAAAAAAAAAAAGAAATAAAAAAAAAAAAAGAGGAAAGGGTCTCACGACAAAATTGTAACGTCGATTACACAGGGACGATCTCTTGTAGATCCTTTCTAATCGATCGATCGATCGTAATCATCGATCACTACGTTCGTAATCCCTTTAACTCCTTCGAATATCTATGGCGGTCATATACGCGCGCGCGTGCGCGTACGTTGAGTTTGTACGTAAAAAAGAAAGAAAAAAAATCCAACAAACAAACAAATAAACAAACAAACAAAAAAAAAAGAAGATTTCGTCCGTATCTTTCTCCCCATCTTTTATATCGATCTTTTCTCGTTCTGTTCGCTCTTTAATTCTTTTTTTCTTACGTTTTTTCTGTTTTTTTTTTTTTTTTTTTTTTTTTTAAATATCCTCTCCTTTGAATTTCCTTCATTGATATATATCGTTCGTTTTCAATTCTGAAAAGAAATACGTAGATGGGAGAGGGGGAACGTCGAAGAAGAAGAAGAAGAAGAAGAAAACAAAAAGATAAAAATAAAAATAAAAATAAAATGAAATAAAAAGAGAAAAGAAAGAAAGAAAGAAAGAAAGAAAAAACCATAAAATAAACGAACGACATCCGGGTCGTTATTCATTCGTTTTCTTATAATTTCTTTTTTTCCTTCTCTTTTATTTTTATTTTTATCTTCCTCTTTCTACTTCTTCTTCTCCCCCCTCTCTCTCACTCTCTCTCTCTCTCTCTCTCACTCCTTCTCTCCTTCAAACAGACGTCGAACGTCGAACGTCGAACGTCGAGAAGAAGAGCTTTGGCCGCATATATGCGACGTTCCGAACATATATATACACATATATACATACATACACACACAAAAACAAACACACACACACATATATATATATATAAATCTCGTTTCGTACACCAAAAATAAATTTATCTTGAGTGTACGGAGTTATCACTTCTATCAGAGACTCTCCGTTGAATTCGCACGCGCGTTAAAGTTCGTCTTCTCCCTCCACCCTCCCATACGTTCTCTCTCCCTCTCCCTCTCTCTCTCTCTCTCTCTCTGGACCTCCCTCTCCGATCACCAACCCATCGTCCTCTCCCCCGTACCGTTAGCCGATAGCGCTTCGGCTTCGAAAAGTTTACGTTACCTGCCTGAATACACGTCGCGTGTAATTGCGAGAGAGAGAGAGAGAGAGAGAGAGATCGGAATAAAAAAAATAAATAAATGCGAGAAAAATAGAGAGAGAGAGAGAGAGAGAGAGAGAGAAAACGTTGTTTTTTTCTCTTTCTCTCTCTGTTTCTTTTTCCTTTTTATTTTTCATTTTTTAATTTTATTTTTTCTCTTCCACAGACGACGACGACGATGGCTATGAAGGGACAGAGGGGTTAAAAGAACTGTGGGTGGCGATGGGGTGATGATGGGTGGGCGGTTGTATAGAGAAGAATAAAAAAAAAAAAAAAAGAAAAAAGGAAAAGGAATATTCGTTCGTACGCTTATGTAAAAATAAATAAGCGTGTGTGTGTGTTCTGTGTGTGTGTGTGTGTTCTGTGTGCGCGTGTGCACACAAGTTATAACTTGAGCAATTAAGATTTTAAGGACACTTTGGAGAGAATTGTTAGTTCGAGAGATCGCGTCCTCGTCCTCGTCCTCGTCCTCGTCCTCGTCTTTATCTCGTTATGGCGGACGAACGAACGAACGAACGAACGGAGCTAGCTCGAGTTATGTCGAACGAACTCAAGAGGAACGAATCACAACATGGTTTTTCTTTGTTAATGCAACGGCGAAGGAAGTCTCGGGCTTTCTCTCCTGAGAGAGAAAGAGAGAGGGAAAGAGAGAGAGAGAGAGAGAGAGAGCGAGAGAGAGAGAGAGAGAGACTTTCAAATTGGTAATAATCGTGTCGCAGCTTAAACAAGTTTTGTTCTCGACATTATTGTTGGACAAGTTTCGAAAATGGGATAATAGCTCGAAAGCTCGATAGCTCGAAAGAATTTTGAAAGTTCTTCCATTTTTTTTTTTTTTTGAAAATTCGAGTCATACGTTCACGCATATATATTTGTTGAGAGAGAGGGAGAGATGCTACAATTTTTTCTTATCAATTTAAAGATTTGCATCGAGAAATCGTAGGATAAGTATATCCGTGTTACGATCGCTTTTTTTTTTCTTCTTATTCGAAAATAAAGAGAATCGTACGTTTTATTCTCCATCCTACTCTAACAACATTACCGACTTTCCAAGTCGATTGTTAAACAAGAGAGAAGAGTGAAATGTACGCCATCCTGAGACTACGCTATCGACGATAAAACTTACTCGGTATGTATGACAGAGATCTACTATTATCGACCGATTATCGAACGCAGAGGTCCATTGTAACCGACCGAGAATTACGTATCGGTAAAACAGGAATCCATTGTCGTTAGGACAGTATACCGACGTTACGGATCATTGCACGTTACCGACCATGGTCGATAAAACAGTTATTTACTTATCCCACCTGTGATACGAAAAAATTATTCGCAAAGATTGTTTTCTTCTTTACCGACGATTAATATTATCGTCCGACGATAATGAATGCGATCTTAATTTACGATCTTAATTACAAAATGACGGAATCATCATTAGGTTTTCTTGTTGATGCAGGGATGAAAGTTTATTACGGATAACGATCGTTATTAAAACTACGAAAGAAATAAATGAAATAAAAGAGAGAAATAAAAATGCGAAATTAAAACGAACTTGGATGAACTCGCTGTGGTACTCTTTCACGCCGGCATATCTCGTTTTTTTTTTTTTTCTTTTCTTTTTAATTATTTTGTCTTTATCGTGCATTTCGAGTTCTCTACGTACAATCCTACAACGTCAAATACACGGTCGTTGGGAGTCAATCGATATATAAGGAATTTATATAACGTTATTAGACGTGCGCGGATTTATCTCGATCTTATATTATTCTTATCAGGGCGATTGATTACACTAGCTCGAGAATATTCCTTTTCTTTTCTTCATTGAATCCGTTATCTCATTTCTAAGTGCGAATTATTAACTTTCGAGGAATCGCCGCCATTGTAAATAGAAATTGTCGTTCCTTCTCGAAATAATAAACACTTTACTTCTCATTAATTTTTACGCGATAAACGATAATTGTTGTAATATTATAAGCAACGTGTCGCGATATAAAGAGGAGGAAGAGGAGGAGGTGGAGGAGGAGGAGGAGGATGACTAGAGGTAGAGAGGGTTTTGTTTGTTAAGAACTTTTTCTTTCTTTGCTTCTTAGAAATCGTTTGATAAGCGTTTTATCGTTTCTTCTTCTTCTTCTTCCTCTTCTTCTCTTTTGTCTTTGCTTTTTCTCTTTTTCAAATTATAAAAATTCATTTCTACGCGATGATTTTTCCTTTCGATTCAAAAAAAAAAAAAAAAAAAAAAAAGAACAGAAGGAAATATTCACGTTAAAAATAATCAAGAACATTGCGATCAATCGCAAATTTTTGGTCGCGTCTTTTCTTTTTTTCCGTCTCAGATAAAATTCGTATCGCAAATTCATATAATTCTCTCTCGTTTGTTTGCTTGCTTTTTATTGTTTTTTTTTTTTTTTTTTTTTTTTTTACAAAACAATGAAATAATTATTCCGATATTAATAATGCACGATACAATTCGATGTGATGCAATATTCTCTCTTTCTCTCTCTCTCTCTCTATCTTTCTAAGATTAATGAAATAATAAAATAATAAATTCGTTTCCCCAGATGTTTTAACCGATGAACGTTACTTCCGTTAAGAAATATCAGGCCCGTAAATAATAAAGAATCCATCAAAGATACTTCCTCTTACAAAAAGGCTTCCGGTTGGACTGAAATGTTCTTTCTTTTTTTTTTCTCTTTTTTTTTTTTTTTTTTTTTTTCGAAATGAGCACGTGTGCGGAATACATCGGGGGGGCTTCTTCTTCCTCGGGTTTTAATTTTTTCTATTATTTTTTTCCCTATCTTAATCTTTTTTTTTTTTTTTTTACTTTTTTTTCTCTCCTCTGCTCTAATTACATTTTTTTTTTTTTTTTTATTAGTACTCGCTTAATCCAATTACAAGCGAACGATGTAGCAGGGACAAAGCCAAACGAAACGAAAAAAAGGAAAAAAAAAAGAAAAAAAAGAAAAATCCAATAAAAAAAAATTGTGTCTTTGAAAACGTCGCACAATAAATCTAACGATTAAAGAGTATTTCACAATAATTTAACTCTTACAACGATGAAGATGACAACGACGACGACGACGACGACGACGATGATGATGATGATGACGGTTTTACAACGCGATATTGCAATCTTGTGAAAGAAAGAAAAAGAATTCGATAGCTATCGCGTATCGGATCGACAACAGTCGATTACTCTTCGATAACATCGATATTTTAAACGGAATTTTACGATTAGATATATATAAATATAAAATATAATATATATTTGTATTGAGATTGGATATAATAGAATTGCACACACACACACACACACACACACATATATATATATATATATCATCTTGTTCAATCATCGATCGTCATTGATATTTTTCTTCGAGGTATGCGGAAGAGTTTCAAAAGATGCACGGTAAACGATCTTGAAAAAATAATTACAGACAACTCGCAACGACAATGTATATAATGATAAACGACGTTCATTGCAATGTAATAATAAGGAAAGTCTGAGAGAGGAAAGGATTGGACTCGAAAGAGGAAAAAAAAAAAAAACAAAATTGTATCGAGGGAGTATAAAAAATTGGATGTATAAAAAAAAAAAAAACCAAGAAAAAAGAAGCAAAAATTGAAGCGGAGTAACCAACGAGACGCGAAGTTGGATATTAAAAAAAAAAAAAAAAAAGAAAAAATAGAAAAAGAAATCGAAGCAGAACAAAAACAAGCGGAGAAATGAATTTTAAAAACCGAAGTGGGGAAACGAATTTAAAAAAAAGATTAGAGCTAAGTAGAAGAAGATGAAGATGAAGATGAAGATGAAGATGAAGATGAGGTAAAAATGAAGTGGAGCAAAGAGAATATAAATAAAAATGAGAACAAAGACGAGCGAAAGGGGAACGAAGGAATAAAACAAAAAAGAAAAATGAGCGAAGCAAAGGATAAAAAAAAAAAAAGATAAAAAAAATATGAAAATGAAAAGAAAAAAAAAGGTGAAATAAAGAGAGAGAGATAGAGAGAGATAGGATGATGGAAGAGAAGGCATCGTTTCTCTCGTGGTCCCTGGGTCCTCTTTATGTAACCATGGCCCATTACTTCCATGCTGGGGGCACGCGAACCATATGGTCCACGTGGCGGCCGATGGGACCCATCGAACTCACGTTCTCTCGACACCCGATCGAGGGACCTATCGAATTCACGAAATTTAAACTTTGCACGCGCGACCGATTTTCTCTCTGCCCTTCGTACGCGTCAAAGCACTTTACCGGCTTTCATGGGAACCTCATTTTCAAGTTACACACACACACACACACACAAAAATATATATATATACATATACATATATACGTATATATAATGCTTTCCTTAACCAAAACCAACCATACGTTATACGTATGTATATCGTA
>OU427011.1:1944691-1964691 GCA_911387935.1 Dolichovespula saxonica
TTTACATATACATACATACATACATTTACATATACATACATACATTTACATATACATACATACATACATACATACATTTACATATACATACATATATATATATATATATATATATATATATATATAAATAGTATATTCATACATACGTACGTACGTATAGGAATGCATTATTTATATCGCATTGAAACAGAAAAAGAAATAAGGAAGGAAGGAAAAAAAAAAAAATAAATAAATAACGCACGCATAAAAGGGAACGAGTATACAAAACTGTTATGGGAAATTCATTGGGGGGTCGGGGGGAGAGGGTGATGATGGTGGTGGTGTATATGTAAAACGGGGTAACACGGTAGTTACTCACATATATCATAGATTATATATATATATATATATATATATACGCATATATCGTAGGTAAGTTTTAGACATTAATTAGCCTCATATCCTGTTCTAGCCGTTGATACAACAGAGAGAGAGAGAGAGAGAGAGAGAGAGAGAGAGAGAGAGAGAGAGAGAGACTACAGGAAATTGTTCGACCCTATTAGTTTCTATTCTCCTAATTTATATATAAAGTCTTTCTTTTCTTTTTTTTTTTTTTTTTTTTTTTTTTTATTTCTAGACGGTCGATCTAATAGATTTTAACGAGGAAATCTTTTTTCTTTTTCTTTTATTTTTTTTTTTTTTTTTTTGTTACTTCCTACCTAATAACTGTTACGCAAAATGGTGGGAGGGTGGGGGAGAAGTTTAACGATGGGAACGTAAGACTAATGAAAAAATTCGAACGATACGAAAAGGAACGATAGAAACGATCGAGGATTAATTTTAATCGTCAAGGTACATTTAAATGACGACAACGACGACGATGACGATGATTATAATAATCGATTAACCCGATAAGGTAGGAATCATCGTTGGTATTAGAATTCATTGAGGTGGGGTGGTGCAAAGAGAAAAAAAAAAATAAATAAAATTAGTTTCAACGTATCCAATTCTATAATCGATTCGTGTAGCGGGGAAAAAGAACGACGATAGTTCGTTCGTTCGATAGTTATTGCATACGCAGTGGAATATAACGTTGATATCGTTTAGGCGTAATATCAAACTTTATCTATCAATCTGTCGAGGGTTGCGAGCGAAGGACGAAAGACGAGATATGAATGTGTAAACTCGAGAGACGTGAGATTAACTACGGACGAGACATTAAACATTAACATTTCGTTCGATGAATCGATTCAGTCAGAATAAAAGAAAAGAATAATAGAGAAAGAAAGAAAGAGAGAGAGAGAGAGAAAACGAAAGAATTAACGATTGTTAATGAACGAAATAAAAGGACGTACGGTGTTTTAAATTGTAATATTTGACGATTAGATTAGATTCGATTAGATTCGATTAGATTCGATTCGATTCGATTCGATTCGATTCGATTTGAAAAAGAAAGAAAGAAACCAAAAAGATTGTCTCATTTCCGATAATACGGGGAAAAAGAAGTAACGAAAGGCGCGATATTTTTTTTGGTTTTCTTTTTTTTTTTTTTTTTTTTTTTACTAGATTCGAGAGACAAGAGATTCGATTATTCCGGGATATAATCGAGATGATAAAAATTAATGGGATCACCGAAGAATGAATTATAATTAGTGCGGAGAGAAATGGTGGACTCCAAAAAGATTTTTACGAGAAAGAAAGAAAGATAGAATGAAAAAAGAAAGAAAGAAAGAAAGAAAGAAAGAAAAATAATATTTATCAATGAAAACAAGATCGAGATGTTATGTTAGATTCGATCTATCGAATGCATAGATACGATCACGTGACACTCGACAACGATCTTCTAATCTATTCCTCGTGCTATATATTTTTGTAAACATATTTTTTCTAATAATATCGATCGATTTATCTCGAAGGTACGTATGTTGTTAGTTCTCTCAACGATTGTTGCAAAACTTCTTAATCGATTTTATTAAAAATCGATTGCTCCTATAAATTTCCATACTTTTTAAACTAATTATTATTATTATTATTATTATTATTTTTATTATTATTGTTCGCTTATATTTCGCAAATGATAAATCTTTTTTTTTGTAATTCGAAAGAAAAAAAGGCCAAAAAATGGAAAGAAGAAGAAGAAGAAAAAAAGAGAAACAGAAGAGGAAAGAAATATCATTGTCGATTGACCAAAAAGAAAAAAAAAAACTTTTCCTTTTCTTTTCTGTTTTTTTTTTCCTGGATTTATTTATTCGCCTCTTCGTCATCCGTCGCCTATCGATAAACGAAGAATGTGAGATCATATACATTGTTAGAAACGAGGAAGGAGAGAGAGAGAGAGAGAGAGAGAGAGAGAGAGAGAGAGGAAAAGGAAAAGGAAAAAAAAACAAGAAAGAAAAATGAAAATGATTAGAACGTGAGCTACAAGTTGATAAATTCCTTATCTATACGATATATAATACGATATATAAATGGTATTATATCGATCGTTGAGAGAGAGAGAGAGAGAAAATAAAAGAAAAAAACTAGAAAAATCGATCGACTCTTCCTTCTTCGACGTAAAGGGAAAAAAGAAAAAAAAAAAAAAAAAAAAAAACCCGGAAAAAAAGAATGATCGAACTCGTCACAGACCAATCGAGAATTCTCAAATCATCGATCGATAAAATAAACGATTATCTGTTAAAATTGAAACGATTTATTAGTGAGAGATTTATGACGATTAATGAGAAAATTTACAAGACGGCCACGTACGATTAGCGTTTAGACACGTTGGGTGTCTCATGCGATCGTTCTTCGTTCTAATTCGAAGATTTAAAAAAGGAAGGATGATATCGATATCAAAAAAAAAAAAAAGAAAAAAAAAAAAAGAAAAAGGAAGGAAGGAAGGAAACTCGAAAGAATACTCTCGCCCGCCCAAGTAATTCGGTACATTTATTATTAAATTCTAGTATAGTTTAGTTATAAAAAATAAAAAAATAGTTTAGTTTCGTTTTAGTTTTAGTTTTAAAAAAATAAAAGTATTGTTTAGTTTCGTTTCGTTCGAACGAATCCCCGGACACATTTCTAAGTATTATTATCGCATCGATTACACGTCCCTTATCTACGTAGATTATTATCTCGCTTTCTTGACAATATTGTACGATGATTCTTACGGTAGATTAGATTTTTTTCATCTATCGGCTTCAAATGCAACGAACGCATCCCATATGACGCTCGAAGGATTTAGAATAATATATATATATATATATGTATATATATATTAACTTATACAGTAATATATTTTACATACGCGTTCTACTCCTTTCCTTTCTATTTATTTATATATTTATTTATTTATTTATTTATTTATTTATTTTTTTCTTTTTAATAGGTTTTATTCGCTCGCTTTATACTTATCGATTATCGTCAGACTCCCATTTATTTGCTCGTTCATTTCCGTTCCCCACTCGTATTCGAAATAACGTGGCAAACTTTTATTTTTCTTTTCTTTTTTCTTTCTTTACGCTCTACATTCACGCAGTATCGTTTCTCCGTCTCTTAGGATTTTTCGTATAAAAAAAAAAAAAAAAAAAAAAAAGGAAAAAAGATTTTTCTCTCGAAATTATTTCTCCTCTTTTTCTTTTTTTTCCTTTTCTCTCTCTCTCTCTCTCTCTCTCTCTCTCTTTCTCTCTCTCTATTCGTCTTTCATTTACTTTTTCTTTTTTCAACCTCTTTCCTTTTTCTTCTTCTTTTTTTTTTTCTTTTTTTTTTGTACCCGATCAAAATGTCGAGAACGTGAAATTAGGCAGCTGCATTGGACAATGATATGGAAGCAAAAGTGAAAGGGTTGCGTACGTTAGGAACTTATAACCAAAAGGGCCAAGGGACTAAATGTCACAGGCACGTGCACGCGCAACCACATCCCGTGCACTTTTTGTCTCGCTCATTATCCCTTCTCTCTCTCTCTCTCTCTCTCTCTCTCTCTGTCTCTCTGTCTCTCTCATTCCTTCATGTATTTTTTATTCGCTATCTTACTTGCGCACGCCTACACAAATTACGAAAATTACGGTTTAACGATACCACAACCCAACCACCACCCCCCGCGAAGGGAACAACCCCCCCCCCCCGCCACCCTCTATTCTCACCCTTTACTCCCTCCTCGTCGCTATTATCATTTTACTCGCTTGACAAAGGAAACCTAATGACACGGCGGAAAATCATAAAACACAGAGAGAGAAAGAGAGAGAGAGAAAGAGAGAGAGAGAGAGAGAGAGAGAGAGAGAGAGAGAGAGAGAGAGAGAGAGAGAGAGAGAGAGAGAGAAAGAGAGAGAAGGAATCGCAATTGAAATAACGAGAACAAATTCATTCGACGATTCTACAGGCTCCAACCGATTCATTATTGTATTTATTATTAACAAATGTCGTTAAACAAAAAAAAAAACATATATATATATATGTTACATTCGTTTAACAAAGTATTCTTCTATAAATAATGACTGACTATATAATAATAATCGACTATAATAATATATTGAATATATTTATAACAGCGATCATTATTATTAACGATTGTATTTGGTTTAAAATTTATATTTGTTAAATGAGCTTTCTCATATATATATATATATATATATATATATATATATATATATATATATATATATATATAAATTGCTCTCGTTATATATCATTTTTATTATATATATATTATTATTATTATTGTTGTTATTATTATATAATGTTTTAATAATAATAATAATAATAATAATAATAAAACACACACATATATATATATATATGTATGTATACAATATATTATATGAAATATGTAACGTGACGAAAATCGGACGATTTAAGAGGAGTTAACGAGATAAAAGAAAAAAGTAAATAAATGAATACAAAGAAAAAGAAAAAAGGAAAAGGAAGGAAAAAAAAGGAAGAAGAAGAATACACCGCTCATCGAAATTCCATAGAAAGATGATTATCGACAATTACGTTACTTAGTAATTAGTCGATACATTATTGACTAATTCTCGTCAATCGATACTCCTTCTTATCGCCATTATCGATGCATCGATATTGCTGACAATAAACGGTTCACGATAATCGCTCAGATATATTAATAAACGTGAGTCAGTCCTCGTTGCAACATTTTATTACACCCACGGCACACGCACGCCAAAAAACAAAAAAAACAAAAAAAAAAAAACAAATGGAACGAAAAAGGAAAATCCCGATCTCGGTGTTGTTATGGGAAATTTGAGAATTAAATAATAATAATAATAAAAAAAAAAAAAGAAAAAAAGAGAGAGAAAAAAGAAAAGAAAGAGAGAAAGAAAGAAAGAAAAAAAATCCGATAAATATATACATATATATATATATTTATGAATAATTATTGTTCGTATAAACAAGTAGGTACGTGTGTGATATGCGTTAATAAAGCGCGCACACGTCTACCAATGTGAGCCATCCAATCGTCAGATTAGTAAGGTCCGTGCAAAGCAGGTATGCAGGTTACAACGGCGATATCTCCTATCTCTCTTTGTACGGATAAAAAAAAAAAAATATATATATAATGATAAAGTACGAAAACATGGTTGGTCGGCGATTGTTAGTGGGGTGGTCGGTCGGTCATTTATTAGCTACTCGGCATCGTTTATATTAACCACCGACGCGAAGACTTGCTCAGTCCAATCGGTTTATTCGTGTTTCAAACGTATACATACAAGTAAAATTATATTTCTAATTATCAGTAATCCATCATTCAACATTTCGAGACATTATTTATATTCGTATAGAGATTAATAAAAGTGTTCACACGATCCATACATACGCACACATATATTTATATACGTTGACAAGTAAAGGAAAGATAAAAAGAATAAAAAGGAGTAAAGAGAAAAGCAACGTAAAGGGAGGAAAAAATAGTGATTTGGCGCAAATACAATAAAATATATATATATACACACACACACACACACACACACATATATATATATATATATACACATACTTATACATGTATATATATAAAATATTGTGAAACATGAAACTTCGATTTTTATACGCGACCCTCCTATTGGCGATCGTTACGGTCAAAGGTGAGACGATACATTGATATGTGAATTTTTGGTTTAATTCGTGATCGTGATAAATAACATCTTGTATGTGATAACGCGATCGATCATCATCCTGAACGAAATCGAGAGCGTGTTATTAAAGTAGCGGGGGCAATTCCCTTCCTTCCCTTTTCTTTTTCTTTTTTTTCCACGCACCTCCCCTCTACACCTTGAATTTTTATCAACAGCCGAGGGAGACGTCGTAGGTGCTGGCAATGAGGTCGGCAATAACGATTTGGGAATCATTGTGGAAAGGGACGATCCAGGAAACCGAGGAAGATCCATAAATGATGCCGAGGATCATTCGGGAAACGAAATATTGACTAGGATTTTGGAAAATAATAATTTTGATGAGAATCAAGGAAACGTCAACGACTCCTCCAAACCCCCCGACACTCCCAGCTCCGCCACCAACTCTAGCATCCCATCCACCGACCCCTCCGACACCTCAACCACCTCTAGCACCTCATCCACCGAGTCCTCCAATACCTCAACCAACTCTAGCATCTCATCCTCCGACTCCCCCAATCCTTCCACCAACTCTTCAACACCAGAACCAAATTTACCTAATCAGGAGGATTATCCATACCAAGTTAAAGGACAGAACGGTACAGCCTGTATATTGTCGAAGATGACGATATCACTAAGTGTGAAGTACAATAACACGAACAATGAAACGGTAATTAGATCTTACAATATCTATATTTTGATAATTGTTAAACAAGAAAATTTCAATCCTTATTTTATTAACCTTTAAGAAACAACGATAAAAATATCTGAAACGCTGCCAGACGCGTACTATATACATATACATGTACACACACACACACACACACACACACACACACACACATTACCAGAGGTATCTTATTCGATACCTTTTCCCCCTTTTATTTAATTGACACGTATATAAATAATATCCTTTCTTAACCTTTTACGAATGATCTGTTTATTTTAACAATTCGTTTACGATCCTTTAACTTTCTATCGCATAAGCGCACACGAAGAAAGAGATAGAGAGATAGAGAGAGATAGAGATAGAGAGAGAGAGAGAGAGAGAGAGGGAGAGAGAGAGACTTATTATATATATTATATTACAGATTGATGGAAAACCCTTGACAATACCAGATAATGCAACGGTCACTGGTAAATGCAATGATAAAATTTCTGATATGGTATTAACTTGGCCGAGCGAGGTGGCGTCTAATTACGTAGACGAAAGCATCAATTTTGCGGACAGTGAAAATTCGATTAAATTCGATTTCAAGAAGAACGACTCTAAGTTTTGGATTGAAAAAATCACTGGAAAAATATATTTGGACGGAAAGAACTTTCCAAATAAATCAGGTCTGTTGTATCATCATTATTTAAACGCGTTTAATCGTTGCAACTCAAGAGAATATTTTGTTTTTTTATTTATAACATATATATATATATATATATATACACATATATCTTTTCTTTTCGTTTCTTTTATTTTATCTTTTTTTTCTTCCTTTCATACCTTTATTAAAATGTCTTTGCGTTAATTTATTTATTTTTTTTTTTTTTATTTAATTATTTATCTTATATTCTCGAAATTTTTTCTTTTCGGCAGATGATTTTCCAAATCCTGTCGTTTTGAACTTAGTAAAGAATCTATTCGAAACCGATACGGGAAGTAAATACGTATGCAACGTTGAAGCAGTAGTACAGCAATCAGATACGATTAATTTGACGATGACAGTTCAGAGCCTGATAGCTTTCAACGATAACAATGACGTTTCGTCGAAATCTGGTAAGGATTAATATCAACGTTAATATTATTTTTCCTATCGCATACGTTCGACGTTCTATTTTACTTCGTTTCGTTTCTTTTCCTTTCCTTTATTTTATTTTATTTTATTTTTTTTATTTATTTTTTTCTTCTCTTTCCCTTTCCCACATCGAAATATTTTCGATCATATATGTGTGTGTGTGTGTGTGTGCGTGGACGCACTTCAAACGATCGAACGATGATATTATCGATAAAAACCACTCGTTTTTAGTATTAACGATATAACGATCGAAATTAATTACGATTGTCCGAAAGTAAATTCAATTATGAAGGAATAAAATTATAATCAACAATTGACGATTTCATACGTACGATTATGCAAGGTAAATTATTTATCAGACATATTGTTTTACGCATCCACGTGTCGTCAGTATAATAATCAATACTTACATAATCGCAATAATATGCAATATTGCGCGTTATAATGGCGATAATAAAAACTGCCCGTTATATTGTGCAACATTGTAGATCCATTTTTTCTTTTTTTTTTCTTTTTTTTTTTTTTTTAATCTCATACGACAATTTTTATTAAAATATTAACCATAGTTTTTGTTTATGGTTATCATGTAATATACGATAAAATTCTATAGCAATAAAACCCTACGATATAATATTACACATAAACGATATAACATGTCGTCTTTATATTATATCGTAGATCTCCTGATATAATCTTTTAATAAGCGTCCAAACATTTTAACCCTACGATGAGAATATTAAATGTTTTACGTGTTGTTCGAATGTATTATAGGAAAAAAAAAAAAAAAAAAAAATGATAAAGAAAAAAAAAAAAAACTAACAATAACTTTCCGGCAATTACAAAAAGTAATCTTGAACGATATAAAAGTGATCGTTCTTTTCTTCCATTTTATATCCTTCCTTTCTTTCTTTCTTTTTTTTTTTTTTTTCTTCAGAAAGCAAATGTGCTGGGTACATTGAACCAAGTGGTGAATCAACCGAATCGGCGGACGTTGGTGCGATAGTCGGTGGTATTATCGGTGCTCTAGCCGTGATTGGTATCATTGGATTTGTTATTTGGCGACGAAGAAGAAACAACTCCCCTGTTCGATCGGAAGTGGCATAAGAAGGAAAATGAAAGGAAAACGGAGAGAAAGGTGCAAAAAAGAAGAAAAAAGAGGGGAACGAAAAATATTAAAAGAATGAAAAAAAAAAGAAAAAAAAAGAAAGAAAAAAAATGAAAAAAAATATTTAGTACTTTAGGAAGACAAAAAAACAAAAAAGGGAACGAAGAGGAGAAGACAACGAAAAGATTAAGAGAGGAATAGAAAAAAGAAAAAAGAAAAAAAGAAAAGGAATAAAGAATGAAAAATTTTTCTGTGACACCATATAGGCCAGAGGAGAGAAATTATTTACGAAAGGTTTATGGGGCGGGGGGAGAGGGGGAGAGGCGGTGTTTATAGGGAATAATACGTTAGAATTATTATAATACATACACATATGTATATATACATGTGTTTATACATACGAGCTTTCTATAGATCGAGTATGTATGTAAATATTAATATGTATATGTTAAAACGATATGTATGTACATTTTATATTTACTTGCTTATACACGTGGCACGTAAGTTGACATAAGTTACTTGGACAATTTCAAAAGAAAAAAGGAAAAGCAAAAAAAATTAAAAAAAAAAATACATATATATATATATATATATATGTAATAAAAAAAAATATATATATTTTTTTTATTTTTCTTTCTAAAAATATATATAAATATATTTTTTTATTACATATATATATATATATATATGTATTTATTTTTTTTTTAATTTTTTTTTCTTTTCCTTTTTTCTTTTGAAATTGTCCAAGCAAATTTTGTCACCTTACGTGCTACGTGTATATATATGCTGCTTACATATATATATTATATAAAGATTTTTATTAATTTTTGTCTCCTTATCTTCTCTTATTCTTTTTTTCCCCTCCCTTCTATTTTCATTCCCTTTTCCTTTTTTTTTTTTTTTTTTTTTTTTTTTTAATATTACACATTCTTTCGGAAAAAAAAATTCGATATAAACGAAATTGACAATTCGCGAGCGATTATTATTAACGACGCAAAGATTGTAAATTTAGAAATAAAATTGGCGACGATTCATCAGGATTTTTTCATTCTTTGTATCATCTTTTTTTTTTTATAATATATATATATATATATTTTATTATTATTATTATTATTATTATTGTTACTACTATAGCAAATGTTTTTAAACAAAGTTTATAAAAATTATTAGCAAAATAAACAAATATGAAATATCAATGATTAAATAATGTTATCTATGTTGGTTAGAGAATAAGATATGAAAGAGAGAGAGAGAGAGAGAGGAGAGAACTAATTTTTAATTAGAGCACTTAAGAGGCTCTTTAAAAAAAAAAAAAAAAAAGAAAAGGAAAATCGATCGTACGTACGACACCGTAACGAAATTCTCGCGTGCACGATCATGACGATAATGATGATTTTCAAATGGTAGTAACATATCAAATGATAAACGCACCCTCCGTTTAACACCTGTTTAGTATATATTTATATATATATATATCGGGTTACACAGTCTGTCGCAAAATTTACGATTATCTTTTTCCCTAATTGGACACAAGTTTGAAATTTTCCATCGTACTAATTAACGTGCCTCTCGTGGGAACGTGATTAGATCGATTAGATACATACATACATACATACATACATATATATATATATATACACATATATATATATATATATATATATATATATATATATATATATATATGTACAGATGGATAGATAGAGTGATAAATAGATTTGCACGTTTCGTTAATATATAATTATTTTTACTGCACGATACATCTCTATTTCAACTTGATTTAGTATCAAACATTTATTTAGCTTCACGTTAGAGAAACATTTGTTATTAGAATTGCGAGGGAATTTTCTTCCTCTTTCTTTCTTTTTTCTTTTTTTTTTTCTTTTTTTTTTTTTTGGTATTAACGAACGAACTTAATCCGTTATAAATAATTTTTTTTTTGTTTTCATTTAATTTTTTTTTTCCTGTAATTATCTACGTGTGCACGGATAAATACAAACGCAATTATTGCGTTCTAACATGTGAGCCGATTAAAATTCGTTCGTAGAGGAAAATGTAATCACGTATAGGTTTACACGATAGATATACTATCTCTCTCTCTTAGTGCGGATAAAAGATATCATAGATAAACTACGTGAGAGATTGTTGGTTGGCGAAGATTAGTAAGTCGTTCTAACTGTAACCATCGGACGCGTAAGGCTTGATCAAACTAATCGTTGTTCTTTGTTTTCCAATTTATAATAGTAATACTAATTTTAATTGTATTTGAGGTTTTTAGAGATTTATATATATATATATATATATATGTGTGTGTGTGTGTGTGAGTGTGTCTGTTTATGGTGAGAATCAACGTATCTATAAACACATATAAACACACGAACACACAGAGGACATATCTGAAGTGCATCTACACAAATAAGAAAGAAAAGAATAGAGAGAGAGAGAGAGAGAGAGAGAGAGAGAGAGAGAGAGAGAGAGAGAGAGAGAGAGAGTGATTTGACGTGAGAATACACACACACACACACACACACAGACGGACGGACAGACAAACACACACGTGTATATAAATATATACATATATATATATATATATACACATACTTATACATGTATATATACAAAATATTGTGAAACATGAAAGTTCGATTTTTATACGCGACCCTCCTATTGGCGATCGTTACGGTCAAAGGTGAGACGATACATTGAAATGTGAATTTTTGGTTTAATTCGTGATCGTGATAAATAACATCTTGTATGTGATAACGCGATCGATCATCATCCTGAAGGAAATCGAGAGCGTGTTATTAAAGTAGCGGGGGCAATTCCCTTCCTTCCCTTTTCTTTTTTTTTTTTTTCCACGCACCTCCCCTCTACACCTTGAATTTTTATCAACAGCCGAGGGAGACGTCGTAGGTGCTGGCAATGCGGTCGGCAATAACGATTTGGGAATCATTGTGAAAAGGGACGATCCAGGAAACCGAGGAAGATCCATAAATGATGCCGTGGATCATTCGGGAAACGAAAAATTGACTAGGATTTTGGAAAATGATAATTTTGATGAGAATCAAGGAAACGTCACCGACTCCCCCAAACCCCCCGACACTCCCAGCTCCGCCACCAACTCTAGCATCCCATCCACCGACCCCTCCGACCCCTCAACCACCTCTAGCACCTCATCCACCGAGTCCTCCAATACCTCAACCAACTCTAGCACCTCATCCACCGAGTCCTCCAATACCTCAACCAACTCTAGCACCTCATCCACCGAGTCCTCCAATACCTCAACCAACTCTAGCATCTCATCCTCCGACTCCCCCAATCCTTCCACCAACTCTAGCACCTTATCCACCGACTCCCCCAATCCTTCCACCAACTCTTCAACACCAGAACCAAATTTACTTAATCAGGAGGATTATCCATACCAAGTTAAAAGAGACAACGGTACAGCCTGTATATTGTCGAAGATGACGATATCACTAAATGTGACTTACAAAAACACAAACGATGAGGTATTATTACATTCGATTGTGTGTGTGTGTGATAAAAATTAACAATAAAACGTTTATTATATCTTGTCGTCGTAGTTAACTATGAAAATTTATGAAGTAAATAATATTCGACTTTTCTTTCGTTTAATTATTACATAATAATTGATATATATATATATATATATATATATATATATATATATATATAATATGTTTTGACTATTAACATCGTGAATTTATATAAAATATATCGTTTATCTTTATTTCATAAACACACACGCACACACATATATATATTTATATATAAATAAATATATATATATATATATATATATATATATTTATTTATTTTTTTATTTACTTATCATATGTGTTACTTTACAGGCTATTTCTAAACTCATCAACATACCGTCCTCTAATGTTACGATCAATGGTTATTGCAGTGAGCCATTTGCTGCTATGCAATTGACTTGGCCGATCGTAGAAATTGCATCGACGGAGGATGTCAATAAAACGAGCCCGAGAATGAACAATATTACTTTTAACTTGGAGAAAAACGACGAGGATTCTACATTCTCGGTTTTTGAAATTCTCGTACTAATCCGTTTAGATCCGTTCAATTTTCCGGATGCGTTAGGTCAGTCGTATTGATTATTGCAATTTTTCTTTGTTCTTTCTTTCTTTTTTTTCGTCATTTCTTTTCTCCAACCCCCTTCCGAACAATTCTGTAAAATAATACGGATTACTTCAACCGAAAACGAATCTTTCCTTTTTCTTTTTTATTTTTATTTTTATTTTTCTAATTATTTCTTTCCTTTTCTCTCTCACTCTCTCTCTCTCTCTCTCCCCCTCTTTTTTCTTTTGTAATTCGTTAAGTTTCTTTGCTTTACTTTCTTTCTTTTTTTTTTTTTTATTCTCTCTCTTTCTTTTCCTCTACGCAAATTCTTCCTTTAGAGGCAGACATATTGGAGACAACCGGACCAAATCTAACGTTGTTCCATGCCTCAGCTATTAATGGTAAATACAAGTGCGACAATCCTATCACCGTTAATACCGAGAATGTTAAAATAACCTTGACCGATGTCGTATTAATAGCGTTCAACACGGACGACGACCTTTCGTCTAAATCCGGTAAAGTATTTAATATTTATAATATTATTATTTTAATATTTATATATTAATATCCTTCCCTTCGATATTACAATTATTATTATTATTATTATTTTCTTTCTCTCGATCTCTCTCTTCTTCGTTTTGATTATCAAAAAAAAAAAAAAAAAAAAAAAAAAAAAAAAAAAAATAGCAGAGAACACCATCGTTACGAATAAATCATTACGAAAACCCGATCAATTTTTGTCGTTCAAATATTATTATACTTAACAAATACGTATATATTTATATAATAATAAAGTTTAACTCCCGTGTGGGATAATAAATATAATATTCGTGTTGCATAGTTTAATATTTTATATATATATATATTAAATATTTAATATATATATATATATATATATATATATATATATATATATATATATATATAATTATATATATATTAAATATTTAAAATATTTAATATTTTATATATATTTTATATATTTTATTTATATATATATATATATATATATATATATATATATATAACAAAATTATTATTATTAAATTAGATACTGTAGTTTATTTATAGACCATCAATTCATTATGAAAATTATCGTTATTACGTATTATATACGATATTATTTTCTAACGCAAAATAATATGTCGTATAACTGTAATAATAAAAATTAAAAAAAAAAAAAAAGAAAGAAAAATTGAAATATTGCAGATATATTTTTGAAAAATTGAAATATTGCAGAATATTTCCAAAATATCTGATAAAATTTGATTGACTCTCTCTCTCTCTCTCTCTCTCTCTGTTTATCTTATCTATCAAACGAGAAGAATGTATTTAAATCGATTCTAAATAAAATAAAATAAAATAAAATAAAGATAAATAAAAATAAATATTTTGGAATAATCGAACACGACTATATCGAACGAATGAACGATCGATTTTTTTTTTTTTTTATTTCAGAGGAGAACTGTGTTCCAACGGCGACTTTTGTTGAAACCATCCATTCAATTGAAATATGGGGTATTGCAGGAGTAATCGGTGTCCTTTTCGCCGCAGTAACGATTACTATTATCATTGGAATTATCATGCTGTTACGAAGAAAAAATTCGTCTAATCATCGTATGGACGAATTTTATAAATAAAAAAGAAAAAGGAAAAAAAAAAAAGAAAAAAAAATAGGAAAAGGAAAAAGAAAAAATATCAGCGTGAGATTTTCTTTCTTTTTTCTATTTTTTTACGTTACGAGGAAGCGACGAGAGAAGATTATTTTTTAAAGGAGATTTTAAAGGAAAGGAAGACAGGGAAACCAAAAAAAAGAAAAAAAACCCAAAAGAAAAAAAGAGACAGTCGAACGATCGAACTTGTACGATTAAAAAAAAAAAAAAAAAAAAAAAAAGAAAAGAACAAAATAAAATAAAAAAAGCAATGATAAAAAAAAGAGGTAAAGCAAATATTCGTTTCAAATGGCGATCACCCAACATGACTAATGGCAAAATCAACATAATCGCCGACGAAAAAAAAAAAAAAAAAAAAAAAAAAAAAAAAAGAAGAGAAAAAAAAAAAAAGGAAAAGAAAATGAACGAAACGAACGAACAATTAATGGGAATAATTCGGTAACGCGATTGCAAAGAGAAAAGAAAGGGAGATAAAAAAAAAAAAAAATAAGAAAGGAATAAGAAAAGAAAGATACCTGCGAGAACGTCCTTCGGTTTAGGAAAGAGAGAGAGAGAGAGAGAGATAAACGTACACCTTTTAAAAAGGTTAAAGGGCATCGTAAGTTTACTCACGTGTGATTTATCCATTCGAAGGTTACTTTCCGTTTAACGAATAGCAACGAAGGTCCGGCAAAAAAGTCCCACGGGATCCCTTCCTTCAACTTTTCACGAAGAAATATATGGGTAGAACGATCGTATTGAATCGAAGTTGAATAATAGCGGCCCTTCGTACTACACCACCGCACGAACAACAAGTGGACCTCTTTTCTTGATTTTCCTTGCAAGGTGTATATATGTGTGTGTGTGTGTGTGTGTGTGTGTGTATCTGTATGTGTGTGTGTTTGAACGAGCATGTTATTGATAGCTATGCTATTTTCTATGAGGGACCAACAACCACCACCACCATCACCTTACCATCGATCGATAGACGTTATTTCTGAAATAAATAAATAAAAAAAAAAAGAAAAAGAAAGAGAATTAATAAATTTGTTCTTTGATATCAACGAAAGATTCGTAAGATCGTTAGAGAATTATTATACATCATATACATCAAATAATACAATTAATATACATCATACATTATGTACGTTTATGTCATTGTCATATATTTTATACAAATTTAAATCCCACGTTACGAAACATGTTTTATAATAAATTGTTCCTTTAACTTTTCTCCTTTTTCTTTTTTTTTTTGTTTGTTTGTTTCTTCGTTCTCTCCTTTCTCTGTTTTTTTTTTTTCCCATATCGAACGACACGATTATCGTGAACTAATGTTGTTTGCGGTAAATAAAAATTATCATTGCGTATAAAATATGTTTTTTCTTTTTTTTTGTAATAATATCGAAATAGTATTATAGAGAGTAACTTGATTTTATTAATCGACAGATATGATTTCAATCAATCAATCAATCAATCAATCTATCAATCAATCAATCAATCAATTAATTAATTAATCGATCAATCAATCAATCAATCAGTCAAAATATCTTATAATTTTCTAATCCACTTTATTCCCTGTATTCTATTTTTTTCTTTTTTTCTTTTTTTTTTTTTTTTGACGAACGTTTACTTCTCGTACAAGCTTACAAAAGAAAACATGTAATATCAATTATTAATTTTGCGAATTATTTTTAATTATTAAGAACGTTCAAACTCTGTCACAGTCGTTCAGATTCGTTTGAGGTAACTAAAGTTAAGGGTTTAACTGGAATTTATAAATCTTGTTTATCGATGAGAAAGAGAAAAAAGGACGAGGCAAACGCGTGCCCAGAAGGTTCCAAGCCACGTGGCACTCAATCTTCCTTCCAAGAAACGATTTGTTTCATCTCCAAAGGTTTTGGCCCTTTTTTCTATAAGTTCCTCTCGGATTTCGGAAGTCATCCTCTTCCCATTGCCATTCTTTCCCTTTCTCTCCATTTCTTTTTCTTTTTCACTTTCTTCTTTTCTTTTTCTTTTTCTTTATCTCCCCTCCCCCCTCCCCGTCGATCCAACGTTACGAAGTTTTATCAACATTTTTTTCTTCTCGTTGTTTCTTCATTTTTTTTTTTTTTTTTAATTTAATTTAATATTAACCCTAATTCGATTTTGTCGCGACGTACCGAATAATGTTCGTAATAAATTTTTCTTCGACGAATTTGGAAAGAAAAGAAAAAAAATGAATAATAATAATAATAATAATAATAATAATAATAATAATAATAAGTGTATGAAACCATTATGTAGAAAATTGTACATGTAAAATTATCTCCCTAACAATTGTCTCTAAGAATTATAATAAAAGATATATATATTAATGATAAGGAGAATTTATCGAATGTTATAATATATAAACAATATATATCACATATATACATATACATATACATATATATATATATATATATATATATATATATATAACGTTTAATTGGATAAACCTTTGAATTTATTAAAATAAAAAAAAAATATATATATATAATATTTAATTGGACAAACCTTTCAATATATTAAAACAAAAAAAAAATATATATATATATATATGATTGCAACTAGTTAAAAAAAAAATTATAAAAATATATCAAATTTAAAAATACAAAATTTACCATACAGAAAAAATTCTTCAACAATAGTTATCATCTTATCTCTCTCTCTCTCTCTCTCTTTCCCTCTCGCTCTTTCTACATCTCGTTTTTCCTTTTTCTTTTTTTTTTCTTTTTTTGTTCTTTTTCTTCGTCTGGAGAAAGCGAGCAACGTACAAGACGTTCCTCCTCCTCCTCCTCCTCCTCCTCCTCCTCCTCCTCCTCCTCCTCCTCCTCCTCCTCCTCCTCCTCCTCTTCTTCTTCTTCTTCTCTCTTCTCTCTTCTCTCGGAAGTATGAGGGCGCAGATGGGATTGCGTTTAATGAAGTTTGGCCCGACTTGCACCTGCCACTTTCGAGGTAGTAGTATCTCGGGGGCCCAACGGCCGTTGGGCCGCAGGCCCGAGCAGCCGCCAAGGAAGAAATTGGCGGGAACTCCGTTCCCAGGAACTATGTGAAATAATACATTATAACTCTCGGGACCGGCCATTGTTAAACGCTATTTGGCCCTTTAAAAAAAAAAAAAAAAAAGAAAAAAGAAAAAATCCCTTTTCCTTCTTTTCTCGTTCCTCTTTCTTCTTCTTCTCTTATTTCGATCACGTTTCCTTGAACTTTCTTTTATCTCACTCGGTTTCTCTCTCTCTCTCTCTTCATTTTTGTAATAAACAATAAAAAAAAAACGACCGTTAGAAAATCGTTTGAAAAGTAATTATTATTATTATTATTATTATCTTTGTTTCCTCTTCCATTTTTCGACAATTATAATATTTATATATCAATTCGTTTTATTTTTGAATATTAATTCAATCGATACTTTAAATATCGATTTAATTAATTTTTCTATATTAATTTGCTTTTACGTTTTAACTTTTAATATGTTTATAGTTATATATTAATTGAATTAATTCCTATATACATTTATTTTCGACATTTTAATTTTTACACATTAATTTACTTTTTGTACTTTAACCTTTAATATGTTTGCAATTATATATTAATTCGATTAGTTTTTGAATATTAATTTAATTAATTTTTGTATATATTAATTTTTGACATTCGAATTTTTACATATTAATTTATTTTAACGTAATAACCTTTAATGTGTTTATAAATATATAGCTGCCGTATATAATTATATAATAATATTGTTACATAGTTGTGGAAAGAGAAAGAGAGAGAGAGAGAGAGAGAGAGAGAGGCAAAAAAAAAAAGAGAAAAAATAAGAAAAAAGTAGAAGCCGGACGATTCCACGCGTGATCAAATTTCTACCGTTCACTCCTCTCGTTTTGATCGATCGTTCGAAAACACTTCCTCTTTCCTGTTTTTTCTCAGAGATCCGAGAAATACGAGAACTTCGGGACACACAACCCAAAAAAAAACCCTCCCTCTTTTTCTCTCCTCCCTCCCTCCCTCCCTCCCGCCACTCCTGTCTTCTTACTCGATTACTTCCTTAAATATGTGCGTATATAAAAATACCGAACGTGGATATTATAAATATGCATACTTATATATATATATATACACTTGTATGGTCTCCTATTATATAAAAAAAAAAAGAAAAGAAAAAAAAAATTGCGAAACAGAAAGTAAATATCATTCCTTTTTAAATTTATATATCACGTAAAATATCCTTTTCTATCTTGCCTAATCGTTTCATCAAAACTATCAGAAAACTTTGTTCGTCGTTCGAAAGACAAAACAAAAAAAAAAAAATAAATAAATAAATAAATAAATAAATAAATAAATAAATAAATAAAATAACGATCAAATTATCTCTTTCCTTAACCCTACTGATCTTGCCTTTCTTTATTTCCTTCTTTTTCTTCCTTCAAATCTTACAAGAAAAAAAAAAGCCATAGATACCAAGGTCTCTCGTAGAGGAGCGATCACATTTAATAAAAAAAAAAAAAAAATAAATAAATAAATAAATAAATAAATAAATGAATGAATGAATAAAAAGAATTACTTGTCCCTATTCTTACGAAGAAGAAAAAAAAGAAATAAAGAAGAAGGAAATCATTTGAATACCCACGATCTCATTCGGTAGCTCATCTGAAATCCTTAAAAAAAAAAAAAAAAAAAGAAAAACAAAAAAGAAATTGTCAAATCTTTTCTCGTGCAACGGAAAACCATTTTTTTTTTTTTTTTTTTTTATGAAAAATCATAAACGGCAATACTATCGGTTGGTATATGGTTTGTTTCAGGGGGGGGATATATTATAGTATAAAAGTGATGGTGGTGGTTATGGTATTATAACCAGTAGTAGTAATAGTATTAGTGATGGTAGGTAGTGATAGTGATAGTGATGGTGGTGTTGGTGTTGGTGCGTAGTTTTAAAAGTCCTGAGGCCTGCCATCCGTCAAGCACCATGAAAGGTTCTGCGCTCCTGTTTGTGGCGATTTAATTACCTCCCTTGGCATCTGGCGATCCTGCCTTCCGTTGCCATGATCTTCTTTTTTCTACTCTCTCTCTCTCTCTCTCTCTCTCTCTCTCTCTTTTTTTTTTTCATATCCACCCACCGACGTTAACAGGGTGACCTTCGGTTAAAACCGGCCAACTCGACGAGGACAACGAGGACAACGATGACTATGACGATGATAACGTTAAGAAAAATATCGCGTTTATTACTGTTAATAATAAATTCGTTATCGAA
>OU427011.1:1977191-2004691 GCA_911387935.1 Dolichovespula saxonica
CCTCCTCCCGCGTGTCCCGTTGTCTCTTCGGATCACCGAATTCACGGGACACCGCGGACATGGTCAAGGAGGCATTGGACAACGAGAGAAAGAATTTCGCGAGCCAATGGGGCATGAATACTTACACCGAAAATAAGGAGAACGATTCAAGATGGCAATTCTACGAGATACCACCGAAAAAACGTTCTAGCCCGTACTCGAAACAGACCAGTATTCACGGTAAGTGCGTTCTTGCTATTCCTTTTTTATCCTGCTTATTCTTTTTTTTTTTTTTTCTTTTTTGTTAATTTCTCTCATTCCTTTCTTTTAATTTTTTTTTTTTCTTCTTCTTCCTCCTCTCTCATCGACAACCCCATTTTTCCAGCGGTTGATTTGTCCCTAAAACATATATTGGATTTTATATCTATATATATGTGTGTGTGTGTGTGTGTTTGTGTGTGTGTGTATCTATATATATATGTATATATGTATATGTATATATATTATGTATATATGAAAACGTGGATAGGCTTATCTAAAACATGTATTTAGATTCTGTGTGCGTGTGTATGTGTTGTGTGAGTGTGTATGTGTGTTGTGTGTGTGTGTGTGTGTGTTCACGAAGGACACAGTACATATATTTCCGGCTGGAAATGAAATTTGGCGGGAAATGAATATATCCTTACCTGTTGTGTAGTAACATTACATTTATTATGAACCGGCTCTCGCCTTAATTATCTTCGAAAGAACGATCGTATCACATTCGAGAAAATTTCGATGACCTAGAGAAAAGTGAAAAATTGAAAAATTGAAAAAAAAAATAAAAAAAAGTATCGGGGAGTACGTAAGAGAAACATAATTTACCGAAAAAAAAAAAGAAAAAATTCTTACGAAGAGATATCGAGGACGACATTTCCCTTCTCTCCGTTTTTTTTTTTTTCTATCCTTTTCTTTCTTTTCCCTTTTCTCTTCTCTATTTTTTTTTCTCTTTTTCTTCTTTCTTCTTTTCTGTTTTTTTTTTTTGCTTTCTATCGACCCGTTAAATGGATATCAATCTTGATCGATACGGACAACAGCTCGTGGATACTTTAATCTTGTTTTTCCTGAAAAAAAAAAAAAAAAAAAAAAAGAAAAAGAAAAAAAGGAAAAAGAAAACGAAAAGAAAGAAGAGAAAGGGAAGGATGAGGATGAGGAGGAGAGGAGGGAGGAGGAAGAATAAGAAAAGGTTGACAATGGTTAGAACGAATGATTTTGAACTAAAACGGTGTGGACGCGACTAACCGACGCAGGCTAATGGAGGACAAGCGTGTCCAAATTTTTTTTTTTTTCTTTTTTTTATCTTGGGACAAACATCTCCTTTTCCTTTCTACTATATATGCCTCTCTCTCTCTCTCTCTCTCTCTCTCTCTCTTTCTCTCTCTCTATATATGCTTTTTCGAAAATCACATTCAGTCTAACGTTTAAACGATTCCATTGGTAATACCCACCCTATACAATTTCTACCTACTCGTTTCATTTCGTGATCAAGAAAAAAAAAAAAATGAATAAAAAAAATAAAAAAGGAGAAGAATATATTCTTCCTTCCAACAAATATTGGTCCTCTCTCTCTTTCTCTCTATCTATCTTTTTTTATTTTTAATATCAACGACGATTGAATGATATCAACGATAAAACGAGACTCGGCCAAGCAATCATACATATTCCGAGTATGACGCAAAAGAGAATGTCTTGGAAGGAAAAAAAAAAGAGAGAGAGAGAGAGAGAGAGAGAAATGAAAGTAAGAAAAAAAAGAGAGAGAGAGAGAGAGAGAGAAAATAAAACTAGACATTTATTTAGCGAGCCATCATCGTTCTTCCATCATCGCTTTGAGAGATTGGCTCAACGCAACCAATCATATATTATTATTATTAATATTATTATTATTATTATTATTATTTGTTATTATTATTATTATTATTAATATTATTATTGTTAATTTTTACGTTTCATTACCGTGGAACATAATTCACGTCAATCAAACGCGATCGATTCAAATTGTTCTTGATATCTTTGGTATTTAATTAACGAAAAGGAAAGAAAAAAATAAATAAATAAATAAACAAATGAACGAATAAACGAACGAATAAATATTATATATAAATAAATAACGATAAAGAGGAACGAGGAAATTGAGATGGGGATTGGAGGAAGAACGAAATTATTTTTTGGCGGGAAACGAAACGTTGCTTCTCTGGCTCTTCTCGTGCGAGCGAACGAGCGAGCGAGTCAGCGAAGGAAAGAGAAAAAAAAAAAAGAAAAAAAAAGAGAAGAAGAAGAAGATGGAGAAAAGAAAGAAGAAGGAAAAGGGATATATTTTTTTTTTTTTTTTTTAGTACGCCAGGTACGAACGAACACACACACATTCACGTACACGTATATAGCACGAGCGGACGGACGGACGTGTCCTACGGAAATAAAAAAGAAAGAAAAAAAAAAAAGGAAGAAAGAAAGAAGGAAAGAAAAAAAAACGTTCCATCAAATCGTAGGAGACCTTTTACCACTGCCAATCGTATTCCAGCTATCTACTTTCCGTCAAAAAATAAAAAAAATAAAAAAGAAAAAGAAAGAAAGAAATGTTCGTTCCAAAAGTGAGACAATTATATCGATCCTAACGATCACTTCGATCACTTCGATCGTTAATCTTCAAGTTGTTAGTTAATCGATGATGTTTAAGAGAAGAGAAAAGAAAAAGGGAAAAAGAGAGAAGGAAAGGAAATAGAAAGGAGAAAGAATTCTATATCGAGACGCTCTAATAAAAATCTAAATCAACGTTTAAAATCAAATATTCGAATCAAATATTCGAATAGATATTTAAAATCAATAATTAAATCGATAATTAAATCAATATTTTAATCAAATAACCACGCTTAATCCAAATCTCATATAAATGCACATACATACATACATACATACATACATACATACATACATATATATATATATATATTTATAATTTGTTAAAAAAAAAAGAAAAAAAAAAGAAAAAAAAATAGAAAAAAGAAAGAAAGAAAGGAAGAAAAAAATTGAACGATAAAATTGTTAAGAAAGAATGAAAAATTCAACGATAAAATTGTTAAGAAAGAGAGAAAAATTGAACGATAAAATTGTTAAGAAAGAATGAAAAATTGAACGATAAAATTGTTAAGAAAGAGAGAAAAATTGAACGATAAAATTGTTAAGAAAGAATGAAAAATTGAACGATAAAATTGTTAAAAAAACGCGGGAAGAGAAACGTGGGTCTCGTGGTAATAAAATTTTGGCGGGAAACGAAACGCCGCTGCTTCGTGTGAGGAAGCAAGACAGAGACGCACATAGAGAGAGATAGAGAGAGAGAGGAGAGAGGAGAGGAGAGAGGAGAGGGGAAGGGGAAGGGGAAGAGACGCGCAGGCGCAGGCCGGTCGCGTGGCTCTCCGACCTGTTTTCTTATTCTTCCCTCGCACTCCTCTTTGTCTCTTCCGCCTTCCCCTCTTCACCCTCCCCCAACTTCTTTTACTACTACTACTACTACTAATACTAATACAACTAATACTAATACTAATACTACTATACCACTACTACTACACTACTACTTCTACTACATTGATGTCCGTTCCTTTTCATCTCTTTGGCTTCTCGTCTTACGCTTAGGGATATATACTTCATTCTCTCTCTCTCTCTCTCTCTATCTATCTATCTATCTATCTCTTTTCTAAACCACTCTACTCGATAGGATCATAGCAACATCAGCTACAGCAGCAGCAGCAGCATCGTCGTCGTCGTCGTCATCATAGTCATCGTCATCATCGATGACGACACGATCATTATCATCGTCCCAGTTGCCCGTCTTCTTTGTCGTTTCTAAACTTTTCTAATGTTCTAATATCTCGACGAATAACCGACACCGTTTTAATGCGTCTCCTTTTTTCTTTTCTTTCATTTCTTTCATTTCTTATTCATATTCTTATTCTATCTCGTTTCATTCGCTGACAGTATTTATCTAAACGAACGAAATATATATTTATATTTATATTTATATTTATATTTATATTTATATTTATATTTATATGTATAAATCTCTTCGCCTATTTATCAAGATATTAATTGATTTTTTTACGGCTAATTGGAGAAGCGTTCGTTGCGTTTATTATCCATCCCACCCCTCTTTTTTTTTTTTTTTATATGCACGCGTTCATAAAAAATTCGATGATGTATGGTTAGCCATTAATACGATGGTTAATCGGTGAAATATACACTGTTCTTTTCTCTTTTTTTTTTTTTTTTTGTTTTATATAAATATATATATATATTTTTTTTTAAGTAATAAAACAAAAGTATATCGACAAAGGTACAAATATAAAAATAAAAAATTACAATCGTCCAAAGATACTCTACTTTCTTTACGTGTACGACGTAAACACATACACGTATGCACGTACATACGTACATACATGCATTCGTAAATGCATACATGCACACACACGCATTGGATAATAAGAAAAATGGATACGATTGGATCGTGAGAAATACTTCTTCTCGTTGGATACGAATAAGATGATGAACCCTTTACAAGAGAGACAAGAAGAAAAAGAGAGAGAGAGAGAGAGAGAGAGAGAGAGAAAGGCAGACAGAAAGAAAAAGAAAAAAGAAAAGAAATAAAAAAGAGAGGGAGCTCGCGAGAAAGTAGTATTATAGAATGGAGATGTGTTTAGGCGAACGTTCGAGAAGATAAAAGAAACGTATGAAATAGTTCGTCGAATGAATCACGCTCTCATTCTCTCTCCTCTCTCTCTCTCTCTCTCTCTCTCTCTCTCTATCTATCTATCTATCTCTCTTTCTCTCTCTCTCTCTCTCTCTCTCTCTCTCATATGAGTCATATATACCCATGGGTGGGCGATGTGAAATACATACCTGAATGATCTTTCTCTCTTTCTCTCTCTCTCTCTCTCTTTCTCTCTCTCTTTTACTCTCTCTCACTCGCTCATCTCTCTTCGAAAATGACTCATCGAAGGGCCCCAGTTTCCAAGGAGTAAAACGAACTTACTATCGCATTCCTTGAATACTTTCGGTGCCTGGAGAAAACGAAACGAGTCCCCTTTTGGACTTTATGCACGTGGTGGGTTACGTTCGCACGCTTTCATTGCAAGACGGATATTATATTACTCCCTTTCGTAGTTGAACCGAGTGCAAAAGAAAAAAGAAAAAAAAAAAAAAAACAGAAAGAAAATAAAAAAGAAAAAAAGGAAAAACGATAGAAAAGGAATGAAAAAGACGAAAAAAAAAAACGAAAAGAGAATAAAAAATACTCTCACTCTCCTTCCACCACGTCTAATTCTTCCTACTCCTACTCCTCTTCATCCTCTTCCTCTTCTTCTTTCTTTTTTATTTATTTTTTTATTTTTTTTTTTTTTTCTAACATACTCATCAAGAGATACTAAACATTCCAATGGCAAAAACCATCAGCAGGAATTCCACAGTCGGTTATCAATTTGCTTCTTCTTCTTCTACTTATTTTTTTTTTTTTCTATCTTTTCTTTTTTTTTATTTTATTTTATCGTATTTTTTGTCTTCTTTTCTCTAACCTCTTTATATCTCCATCTCACACTTTCATGATTTCTCTTATTGTTAATCGAGTATGAAGGAGGCGAGACACTTTGTGAATAATCATTCATCAAAAAAAAAAAAAAAAAATAAATAAAAATAAAAATAGAAAAAAAAACAAAATAAAATAAAATAAAATAACTAAAAAGTAAAGAGGAGAAAGATAAGAATAATAATAATAATAATAATAATAATAATAATAATAATAATAATAATAATAAAAAAACGGTGTCGTTAATCCCTTAAGCAATCGTAAACTCGACGAAGCGAGTCAAATACGTGGATGCATACATGCATATGCACTTATTCAACCCGTTCGTCGTTTTCCCTTCCTCTACCCTCCCCACCCCTACTCTATTCTACCCATCTCTTCTCATCTCTTCTCATCTCTTCATCTATCCTTTTTCTCTCTTTCCTAAGACATACACACACACACACACACACACACACGCACCTGTTACACTATCTACGTTAGATACGCCCGAGGTGGCACTAACAACAGCACAACAGCACACAATAACACAACAGCAACAACAACAGCGACAGAGTATACAAGTACCGGTACGACGACTCTAACCTCTTTTTCCCACGATTAAATCAGGCCCGCGAGAACACGCGATATAGAGTAGTATACATACATACATACATACATAAATATATATTTATACATACATACATACATACATACATACATAAATAAATATATATATATATATATGTATATATGTATGTATGTATACTGTACGCAACCGGCACCAACAGGGACCTTACGAAGGTCGTACACCATCTGTTCCCTTTCCTCGCAAGTGTTTCCGCATCAAACTCCTCCTCCTCCACCTCCTCCACCTCCACCTCCTCCACCTCCTCCTCCTCCCTCCTCCTCGTCGTCGTAGTCGTCATTCACTCCTCCTCCTTACTCATTAAACTTTGTTTAAGGGCCTCGTAATATCACGTTTGATATTTCTTTCTCCTTACCGTTTCCGTCCGATCGTACCAAACTGTAACGATAATTAAATAAAAAAAAATAAATAAATAAATAAATAAATAAAGGTGAGAAGAGAAAAATCAGGAATTATATTCCAATCGATTTATTATCTAATCGATTTATTGTTTTCTCGATTGCGTACACGTAACACGACATACGATCGACGATCGTATCGATTTAAGATCGTATAATTATTTAGAATGGAAAAATTATGACGTGTAAAATTATGTGTCGTACGTTTTCTAAGATAGAAAGAAAGAAAGTACAAAAAAAAAAAAAAAAGATCGAATGCCGCATACTTAGCGAGAAATTATTAAATCAAAATTATATTAGATCCTGTTTCGACCGTTCGAGTTTGATTTTTTTATCGGGTATGTTGACGATAAACTGAAAATAATTTTTCATAGAAAAAAAAAAAAAAGAAAAACAAAAAAGAAAAAAATATTTCGATCACTGATATCTCAGACTCCTCGGATGTATTATTATTATTATTATTATTATTATTATTATTATTATTATTATTATTATTATTATTATTATTATTATTATTATTATTATTATTATTATTATTATTTTCTCCCCTCCTATCAATAACTCTGTCAACTGTAACAATTTCCACAAGGGTACAAAAAAAAAAAAAAAAATAAGAAAAAAAGACTTTTCAATCCTCGACACTTTCGAATTAATTTATCGGACCTAATGTATCATAAGAGATAAAGAACACAAAAACCAGTTGAACGAGTCCCGTCAATGACAATGATAAAAGTATCATCCATTTTCCACGTCAATTTCGATAACGAAAACAAAGGCAAAAAACGAAACCTAAAAAAAAAAACAAAAAGTAAAATAAAATAAAAAAATAAAAGAATAAAAAAACACCATGGAAAGAAGGAGAAAGGTTAAGTGTAAGTATTTTTCGTGAGGATTAAAAAAGAAAAAAACTATGGTGGTGAAGGGATGTAAGAACCGATATGTAGGATTCTAGAACAGGATATCCCGGAGAGATAGAGAGAAAGGAAAAAAGAACTAAAGAAATAAATAAAGAAATAAAGGAAGATAGAATAGAAAAGAAAAAAGAAAAGAAAAGGAGAAGAGAGAAGAGAGAAGGAAAGGAAAGGGGAAAAAAAATGTATGGAAGGGAATTTATATGGTGAAAGAAAAAGAAAAAGAAGAAGAAGAAGAAGAAGAAGAAGGAAAAAAAAAAAAGGAAAATTGAAGGAGAGACCTGATCTCTACTGGCGCGTTGTGTTCGATCCATTCTATATGAGAAATCCCTATGGTGAAAATCCGTCGTTTCGATGAAAAAACATGTAGGAGGACTTAGAGTACATGCTTCATGTATATATACATACATAAATGCATAAAAACATAATACAAACACACACACACACACATACATATTATAATACATCCTTTTTTCCTCGCTTTTATATCTTCATGTAAGGAGATTTAGGGAACAAAGAGAGATCTAGATCTTTGTGGTGGGATATATCTCTTATGGGGTCTAAGGTATATGGACAGGTAGAGGATACGACGATCCCCATAACCTTTCTTTTTCGTTCGTTTACTCCTTCAGGACGTTTCCAAGTAATGGAATATCTCATGCTCGGCCAAGGAAACAGATGTTGACAGATGAAATCCTGGTCAGAATTCTTTCTCTCTCTCTCTCTCTCTCTCTCTCTCACTCTCTCTCTTTATATATATCTGTCTCTTTTTCTCTATCTCTATCTCTATCTATCTCGCCGTAGAGTGAAAGAGAAATAAGGGAACTTTAGTAATAAAACCACTGAGAAAGATTTCGGTTTCGCGAACGCCATATGGCGGGGCCAATGCTTAAAAGAGAAAGAAGAGATTTAACCAGAAGAAGAGAGGGAGGTGGAGGAGGTGGAGGAGGTGATGGTGGTGGTGGTGATGATGATGGTGGTGGTGGAGGAGGACAGACTATATCTTACCGAACATATGCCAGAGTTAACTACCAACCGTTCCCTTTTTTTCTCTTTTTTCTTTTTTTTTTTTTTTTTTTTTTTTTTTTATAAAGTACCAACGTTTCATCATTTCACGTTTACAACATTTATTTCGTAACTTCGTTCGGGAAAGAATTTAAAAAAAAAAAAAAAATAATAATAATAATGATGATGATGATGATGATGATGATAATCCAAATTTCATTCGATTCAGTTCCTTTCTTTCTCTCCTTTTTATTTTATTTCTTTTTATTTTTATTTTTTTTTTGCTCGAGATCAATCCAATTATGGATCGGATTTATTTATTGTAAGATTAACAAACGTTCTTGTACGAACACCTTTTTATCTTTCATTTTATTTCCTTTCTCTCTCTCTCTCTCTCTTTTTTTTTTCCTTTTTTATTTATTAATTATTATTATTATTATTATTAAAAATCATCTTGTAGGGGATCTTCCTTTCTTTTTTTTTTTTTTTTCTTTGATTTCCATTCCTGGTACTCACAATAATCTTATCGCGTGTATCAACCTTCCGTTCTAACAATTTTGTCTCTGCAAGTAAAAAAAAAAAAAAAAAAAAAACCAGAAAAAGAGAGAGTAAAAGAAAGAAAAATTTTGATTCTAAACGAATAATTGATGAGTACGAACGATAAAAAGTTAAATTAAAATTTAGATTTAGATTCCAGATAAAGTGTAAAGATGGAGAAAGTATCTGAACGATATTCTCTCTCCTTTCTACCTTCCTCTTTCTTTCTCCTTCTTCTTCTTCTTTTCTTTTCATCCCTTGGAGGGAGAGAGGGGTGGGAAGGGGGATGATTTCAACGATTCGATTAAACGTACGTGTAAGTGTCGCGTACGTATGTCACCTGTCCGTCTCTCGGTGGATATAACGAGAGGGCTAAAGAAAAAAAAAAAAAAAAAAAAAGAAAAGAAAGAAAAAAGAAAGAACGAAAAGAAAGAAAAAATTTGGAGGGGAAAAGAAGAAGTGGAAGGTGCAAACGGACGAGAGTGAGTGTTCAGGTGTTCTACCTGTGATCTGAAAAAGACTGTGCATCCTTGTGTATACGTGTATGTGTGTGTGTGTGTGTGTGTGTATGCGTGTGTGTGTACGCGTGTGGGTCAGAGTGAAAGATAGAAAAAACACGTCAAAGACGATGTTTTGTGTTTCCCGCCAAATCTTTCCAATACCAACAACAACCATAAACCAATACCAATATCATCGCCATAGCTTTTTCGTTGGCTATTTCGAAGCACCATTGTTGTGAAAATTTTATGTTTCTTCCTTCTTGCTTCCTTCATGTTTTAGTACATATATATTTAATATATACGTACGTATGTGTATATGTGTACATATACATTTATATATATATATATATATATATATATATATATATATATATATATATAAATGTATATAACATTTCTCATGAGAATCTCGATACACACAGGTTTAAAGTGCATCCTAACGTAATAAGGTGTCCCTGATGTGTCAACAAAAGGGATACAGGACCAAAGAACATCCCCCTCCCTTCAGCTAAGGGTTCGCCAAGTAAACCTACGAGATATACTTGTTACTCGGACGAACCTTTTTTTTCTTCCCCTTTCTTTCTTTTCTCTCTCTCTCTCTCTCTCTCTCTCTCTCTCTCTCTCTCTCTCTCTCTCTCTCTTTTTCTTTTCAGTACACACACTCGCACACTTCTTCTTCTTCTTCTTTTTCCTTTTTTTTTTTTTTCCTTTTTTACCGGACAACTTTTCTTATTCTTTCTATGAGTGTACGAACGCGACCACATCGTCAGGTGAAATTCTTTTTATACGTTTCACTTATTTATTTATTTACTTTTTAATTTTCTTTTGGATTTCTTTTTTTATATAAATCTGTGTAAATTTCATATACCACGATAATATCTATGATAATACTCGAACGAAAATTATATCGAGTAAATAATTATCGATAATAATAATAATAATAATAATGATGATGATGATGATGATGATGATAATAAAGTTTTAAAGACGATTAAATATCCTCGGATAATGTTTGACGAGAGAAAAACTTCATAAAATATTCAAAATAAATTTCATTGAATACTTATATTTCCATGGGGAAAAAATTTTTATCGAATAGAAATTTTACATCGAATAACAATTTTCATCGAATAAAAATTTTCATTGAATAAAAATTTACTATTTTCGAATTGATACGGGTACATCGTTATATTACCAAAAATAAAAAATCTTTCTTCTGCACAAGCGTGCGTGCGAGCGTGTGTCTATGTGTGTGTGTGTGTATGTGTGTGTGTGTGAGAGAGATTTACCCTGAAATATTATCAGTTTGAAAATAATTTCTATATATACATGTATACATATACATATACATATGTATAAATATTTTGTTTATTCACTTATTTTTAATTTATTTCTTTTTATAATTTACTCAAATTCTTGTTTCTGTCATCTCTTATAGATTATTGGCGTGCTCGGAAGGCCGTTGAAAGTGGGAAAAAGACATTAACAACAACGTCGTCGAGCGACATAACGAAGCCGCAGGGCATCGAACGAAGTCCACGGCGAAGTCCACGGGGCCATATTAAAATAAAGAAATAAATAAAATAAGTAAATAAATAAATAAATAACTAAATAAATAAATAAATAAATAAATAAAATAATTAATTCGTATCGTTAAACGAACGAATAATAACTCGACTTGATATAATTTATCACTAACTATTAAAAATGACATGTTTCCAATACTATCACTAATTATTATTATTATTATTATTATTATTATTATTATTATTATTATTATTATTTTTATTACTAGTTCTGCTACTATTACTATTATTATTATTATTATTAATTATTAATTATTAATTATTATTATTATTATTATTATTATTATTATTATTATTATCTTCATGTTGTACATTTATTCCTTTGTTCCGCCAGGAGAGACCATAGCGCGATCGATTAATCAATCTAATTATCGTTACTTCATCATTGTGTTTAGAATTAATGTACATAAATAATTAATTCGTAAAGAGGTAAAAGGACAAACATATATATATATATACATATATACATATACATATATATGTGTATGTATGTATGTATGTATAGACACACACATATGTATATTATATTTGAAAAAAAAAGAGAAAAAATGACAAAAAAGAGAGAGAGAGACGCGATTTAATGGAGGTTTGAATGGATCGTCCATGATCTTTGAAAGTCGTGATCGTAGCAGTTATATACATAAAAATCAAAAAAAAAAATCTATATACATATATACACATACACGTGCATATACGAAAACACGCAACAGAAAAAAAAAATTGATTATGGAAGAAGTAAAAAAGAAATATTTAGATAAAGAATACAATTCTCTCTGGACGATCTTAAATAATTTCGTAAAATTGTCTTTTGAGAGATTGATAAAAAAAAAAAAAAAAAAAAAAAAAAAAAAAAGAAAAAAAAGATTAATGAACGAACGAATTAATTAATTAATTGATTGATCGATCAATCAATATGCCGATCCGTGCTTTCGTTGTAATAATTAATTCTAAGGGAAGGACGATTCCACTTAAAGCCTGAAACTGTTCGTTCCAATGTTACTTAGGAGCAACGATACAGCGCACCTCCAAAGATTTCTAATCTATCTAAATAACTATTTTATCTTACCACGTAAGGGAACGAGAAACGGATAGAAAGAGAAAGAATGTGTGTGTGTGTGTGTGATTGAGAGTGTGTGAGAGTTTGAGAGAGAGAGAGAGAGAGAGAAAGGGTGGAGAAAGAAAAAAGTCCTGTTTATAACTGACCAATAGGATTAGGACAAAATTCTAGTCAATTTAGTCGTTTAAGTTGGATGCGAAAGTATAATTAATAATAATAAACACACTTGGCTTTTATACGTTCTCATTTTGCTTTGTTTTGTTGTTCCTTTTTTTTTTGTTTTTTTTTTAATTTAATCATACCCCTCACTTCCCTTCCTATTCTCGTATCGAACCTTTCAGAATCTTTTTTCTAATCCCCGTCGTCGATTTTTCGAGAACTGCGATGAGATATCGTACACGATCTTTTAGAATGATTAGAAGGTCACAAATTTATTTTGTTTTGAAGAAAATATAAAAAAGAAAAAGAAAGAAAGAAAGGATATTATCTTGCTTTTATCGTTAGAATTGATATTTTCATTATTATTATTATTATTATTATTATTATTATTATTATTATTATTATTATTTGGTTTCTTTAATATCATTATTACATTTTTTTTCCATTAAAAAAAAATATATATTCCAATTAATGGTGTATAACAAAAAAACCGATTATTATTATTATTATATTATTATTATTATTATTATTATTATTATTATTATTATTATTATTATTATTTAGTCACAAGGATTATTCTTATATAATATTTTTATTATTACATACGCATATAATAATAATGATAATAATGATAATAATAATAATAAAAAGACTATTATTAGAAAAAGATACTTTTTCCTTTTCCCTTTTATTTTTTAATTGGAAAATTAAAAATCGAAAATCGCTTGGAAATTAAACGCACGCGTATAATGTTTGTTCGATAATGATACTAAAATCCCATGGAATACATATATAAATATATAAATATATATATTTATATATTCGTAATCCCCGTGTTATTAAAAAATAATTGATCTTAAATGTCGGCCACGAACGCACGCGTAAAAATATGACTTTTGTTGCAACCAATAATTATGTATTATCGTAATTAACGATGACGTACAGGAACACACGTATAATAAGATAGATAGATAGATAGATAGAGATAGAAAGAGAGAGATAGAGAATACTCATACATAGAGTATCGTAATTTTGTAACGAGGATACATTTAAACCCATGGGGTACACCACCTGGAAATAAAAAACCGTGCGCGTGCCTTCATGGTGGTCTGGTCTTCTCTATGCCACTGCATGGGGGCGCGCATACGGGGTGACAACAACGAAATAACACGAGCACGATGTTCACAATGTACTATCTATCTTTTCTATCTTGTCGAATGATATATGTATCTACACACACACACACACACACACACACACATATATCGATACTCGCGAACATCATTCTATCGACACAATCATGATACGATATAATTGAAAGAGCCAGAAAAAAGAAAAAAAAGAACAAACAAACGAACAAACAAATAAATAAATAAATAATATCGCATAATCGTAAAAATAAATTCATACGAATATTGCAATAAAATTTACTATATTTATTTTATATACTTTATTTACTATTTTTTATTTAATTTATCGACACCCTTTCGTTCTGTCTTCCTCCTCCACCCCACCCCCATTAATAACGTTTATCGTGGGAATATTTCCACGAAAGAAAAAAGGGAAAAAATGAAAAAAAAAAAAAAAAAAAAATTGATAAGAAAGAAAATGGTAAAGGGACCGGAAGAGAATTATCGTTCACTTCGCAAGGTCTACCCCCACCCCCTTCTTTCCCTCCCCCACCCTCCCTTGTCTTTTATTACTTTTCTCACGATTAATTATTAACCCCGGCGCACAACATTAATCGGATTTCCCTTTATGGTATGTTTAACGGTCGGAAATCCATTATCGAAGAGAACACATAGGAAAGAGAGAGAGAGAGAGAGAGAGAGAGAGAGAGAGAGAGAGAGACCCGTCGTCGATTTTTCGATTTAACGGTATCGTGCAGACGACTGGAGGGGAAGGAGGAGAAGGGTGGAGGAAGGAAAGAGGGTAGTATTAGTTGGCATTATCGAAACTGACCCTCGAGGGGGGTGGTGGCTCGACTCTATGGGGATGACAGCCATTAAAAGTAGTAAGCTTACCATACCAGCTGCTCTCTCTCTCTCTCTCTTTCTCTCTTTCTCACCCTTCGTTATCCATGCCACTCCTCTTCTCTCCTCTCCTCTCCACCCCTCTCATATACCCCCATATATACTCGGAAGACCCTCTGGTAAACATCGTCGTGCATTGTAATTAACCGTATATATGTGGTTCTTATACTCTCGTACAACCCCTCCCTTACCCCATAGCCCCTCCCTCCCCCTCCCCTATGTCAGTCTGCAGACCCCCGTAAAGATAAGAAGACAACAGAAGCGCCGCCATGAGGATAATTTTCAAGTTAATTCCTTGGAAATTACTATAACGAGGATGATGATGTTGTTGATGACGATAATGATGACGATGATGATAATGACGATGATGAATATTTTAATTACGTAACAGTCTCATTCGTCGAAATATATTCTATTAAAGATTTGTATTTATTTCGTTGTTTTAGTTTTTGTTTTCCCTTCTTCTTTTTTTTTTTTTTTATTTATTTATTCTCCATTCGACTGATGTTACAATAATCGATACGATTAGGTAATATTTTTAAGAAGAACTAGATTAACGTCCTCTTATTTATTTTGATTAGAAGAATATATTGTCATTAGAATAATCTTTGCTATATATATGTATGTATGTATGTATGTATGTATTTATGTATGTATGTATGTATTTATGTATATATGCCTATCGGCCCAGCCCAGGCAAGCATAATCAAATGGATGTTACGATGACGACGACTACCACCAACTCGCAATTGAATTAACCGAACTATCGATTCGCTGCATCGAGAAGTCGAACACACACCTGGCCATGTGACCAATCGACAGACACAGGGCCCCTTTGCAAATAATCCTTTATACCGAACTAACCCACCCGAGAATAACCTCTTTTCCATACTCGTTAATCCGAGAAGGATAATAAAAAAAAAAAAAGAAATAAAAAAAATATAAATAAATAAATAAAAGACACCATAAAACGAAGTGAAACTAGATTTAAATTAAGACGATACAAAAGCTCGATATAAAATTCAAAACTCATTGGCAAATGATTGTCGATATCAATGACGTGTTTCTTTTTTTTTCAGGTTCAATGGAAATGAATAAAAAAAAAATAAAAAAAAAATAAAAAAATATATATATACATATATAAAGAAAAATCGTAACGGTCATTCGTCCCCAACGTACGTACATACATACATACATACATACATACATACATACATAAATGTATACTAGTTACGAGTATATAACGACAATAAATAATTCAGGTCTACACAGATAAATAAAAATGCTGAACAAGCTTTCCCTATTCTATTCAATTTAGAGTGTCCACTAACATATCACACACACACACACACACATGAACAGACACACACAAACACACACAATAGCTTAACGAACTTGCCAAGTGGCATTTTACTTTTCAACGGTAATGGCACACACAATTTTATATACTACATACATACATGTATATATATATATATATACACATTATTACAGGCGATTCACACGAAAGTCCATTAATTAATATCCTTGTAAATACAGCTCGGATGTTACCCTTTCTAGCCCTATATATATCAAAAAAAAAAAAAAGGATAAAGAAAGAGAGGAAAATAAATAAGTAAATAAATAAATAAATAAATAAAATAGAGGGGGGAGAAAAAGGGTTGCGGTCAGAACCCAGCGACAAGTTCGCAATTAAAGATACATTCATATGCATACCCAGAGATATAATATATGTATATACTTATACACACACACACACACACACACATATATCTCGAGCTATCTCGTCTCTAACGTTTAATCGGAAGGGAAAGGAAAACGAGACTCTTAAGGATCCACCAATTGTCCTGATTTTTTTCACTTTTCTTTTTTCTCTCTCTCTCTCTCTCTCTCTCTCTCTCTCTCTCTCTCTCTTTTGCTTACTTTTACCGTTGAAATGGCGTCGGACTCGAACTGGTTTTTATTCGTTCGTATTATCATAAAGACGACGACGACGACGACGGTTTCAGGATGATTCTTCCATTTTCGGTGTTTTTTTTTTTTTTTTCTTTTCAACCCGCCCTACCCCGGTCTAATTTTTTTTTTTTCTTTTTCGTTCTTATTTCCTCGACGACGCAGCCCTCCCTCCCCCCAACCCAGCCCCGCTACGTCCGTCATCCCTCTTATTAATTCTCGACTTTTTCGCTGGAAGGACACGTGGCTACCGTGCGTCGCGGTTCCACCACCTGGCGCGGCTCGAGAGTGTGGTTCATCGACAAAGTCCACCATCATCAGGGATGAATCACGAGAGGAATATCATTTTCGTGAAAAGGAGTCATTTTCTTTTTTTTTTTTTTTTTACAAAAAAAAAAAAGAAAAAAAAATAGCTATTCCATGCTCATCCTTTTCCTCTTCATCCTCCTCCTTATCCAACCTCTTTCTCCTTCTCCTTCTTTTTAATCCTGATTGGTTCGCATTCGATCGACGTTAAATCGCGTGCAGGAATACAATATATTCTATTGGGTTTTTACATTGTCATGGAGTGGGACAGAAAGAAAGGAGGGGTGGTAATGGGATGATGGGATGGAATGATGGGATGATGGGATGGGATGGGATGGGATGGTATGGTGTACTCTGTTGTAATAATCGAGACTGCTGAAATTAGATGGTAATGTTCGACTGCAACCAATAGAAAAAAGATAGAGAGATAGAGAGATAGAGAGAGGGAGGGGATAATAATATTAGAAAATAATAATAATAATAATAATAATAATTTACGATATGTTTATCACTAACGATAGGATACTTCTTTGGAATAAATTTGTTTCCCCATTCTTTCTTTTTTTTTTTTTCTCGCATTTAATCTTTCATAGGAATCCTTCTCCTTTTTTTTTTTTGTTGTTTTTTGAAATATGCAAAGACGACAAATAAATATCGTCGAACTAACGCGTGATATTATAATTCATCAATGAAAAAAAAAAAATATATGTATATATATGTCGAATTTATGTGTGTGTGTGTGTGTGTGTGTAGAGTAAAAAAATTATTCTAATTGTTATAAAGAAGCTTTGATTTTTAATTTAAAAAATTATATGTATATATATATATATATATGAAAGTATCAAACTGAATCGTCGTAGTTGTTCTACATCGAGGATTTTATTTTCTTTTTCTTTTCTTTTTTTTTTTTTTTTTAATACAAAATTGCAAGTATAAAAACCGAAATTGTACGAACAATTCTGAGCATCGTTCGTAATAAGTTAAATCCGACATTACGAATAATAAAAAAAAAAAAAAAAAAATAAAGAAAAAGAAAGAAATTAAAAAAAAAAAAAAATCGTTCGACGTACGTCCCTCGTCGTGTCGCATTTTTTTGAAACGCTGAGAGAAAGAAAAAAAAACATAATTAAAAAAAAAAAAGAAATAAGAAAACGATCTCGTGCCTCCGAGAGGACGAAGGTAAAGAAAAGAAAAGAAAAGAAAATAAAGAAACAAAAAGAAACGCGAAAAAATACAAAATACAAAATACAAAATACAAAATACAAAAATAAAAAGATTAGCGAGCGAAGCGGAAGCAAAAGAAAAAAAAAATCGTCCCGCTCCGTCCACCGCGGGATATTATTTTCGAAACTGTGAAGAAGAAATAATAATAACGATAATGATAATAACTACTATAATAAAAAAAAAAAAAAGAAAGAAATAAAAAGAAAAACCAAAGAGGAAGATGAAGAAGAAGAAGAAAAAGAAGAATAAGAATAAGAATAAGAATATGAATGAGGATATGAATAATAATAGGAATAAAAAGGAAGATTTATAAAGGACGTCTCGAGGAGAATAATATCGCTCGGACAAAATCGTTTGATCCTTTAAAGTAAAAAAGGATCCTACAAAGTACAAAGTTTAAAATCCGCAAGTATAAATTATCTCATCTCAATGCGGCCAGCTAAGAGAGAGAAAGAGAGAGAGAGAGAGAGAAAGATAGAGATAGAGAGAAAAGAAGAGGAAGAGGAAGAAGAAGATAAAATATAAAAAAAAAAGAAAAAAAAAATAAAAATACCGACTATTCATTCGAAACTTTGATACAAAAGTTTTCGATCGTTCCCTCGAGTACCTCTCTTAGAGGTTCTCACCCTTCCCCTCCTCCTTCCCCTCCTCCTCCTCCTCCTCCTCCTCCTCCTCCTCTTCCTTCTCCTCTCACTCTTTGACTCTTTCACAACAACGAATATATTTCCGGCACGAAAACTATTGTTCGAACGTACCGAACGATTACGTTTAATATCCTAAAAGCTTGAGAAAGAAAGAGAGAGATAGATATAGATATAAATATAGATAGAGAGAGAGAGAGAGAAAGAGAGAGAGAGAGAGAGAGAGAGAGAGAGAGAGAGATGATCGTGCCGTGCTCGTAAATTCTCGTCGTCGGGCGTTAAAACACGTATTTATTATAACAACACTACTATTATCACTACTACCACTAAAAATCGCTACTATTACTACTATTAACTACTAGTCCCTTCGTAACGCACGAAATGTGGTAAAAGGGTCTCTCTCTCTCTCTCTCTCTCTCTCTGTTTCTTTATCTATCTATCTCTCTCTAACCCTTAGGAAGAAACGAAGATCGACTTCTACTTCGACTTCGACTTCGACTTCGACTTCTTATTCGTCTTTTTCCTGTAATTTTTTTCCTTCTTCTACTTCGACTTCTTCTTCTTCTTCTTCTTCTTTCGTTTTTTCCTTCTCCTTTTTTTTTTTGCTTAACGTTTTCGAAACTTCATTCTATATTTAGCCTCGTCTTTTTTTCGATGGAGCACGAGCGAGAAGAAGAAGAAGAAGAAGAAGTAGAAGAAGAGGCCCAGCCTGGACCGGATACGCGTGCAAGAAGGTGCACATGTCGATGCCTCGAAGGGAAGTCGAAATTACGAAATAAAAAAAAAAAAAAAAGAAAAAGAAAAAAAGAAATAGGAAGGAGAAATACTAATGGGGGAAAGATTTTGTCTCTCTCTCTCTCTCTCTCTCTCTCTCTCTCTCTCTTTCTCTCTCTTTCTGTCTCTCTGTCTCTCCTTCCTTCCTCCTTTCTTTCCATCTTTCTTTACCGTGGTACGTGTCGCTAATATAAATTTCGTATATATCTTCGGCCATTTTCAAAATAGACGCATGCACACGCGCGCACTCCGAGAAATCTTTCTTTTTTTTTTTTTTCAAACCACCTTCGATATCTTCTAATATTTCTATCTTTTTCGTTCTTTTCTATTCTCTTTTATTTCTTTTTTTTTTTTTTTTTTTGTTGTACCCATCCTTCTCCGTTCCTCAATTTTTGTTACCCTTTCTTTTCGATATCTTCGTTACGATTACGATTTAAATTTAAATTAAAAAAAAATAAAAAGAATAAAAAAAATATAGATGTATGTATAGAAGTACCAATAACGACGTAATGATAAATTAATAATCAATTAATAATCAATTAATAAACATCGTATATATACATACATGCATCCATGCATACATGCATACTACATTTGCATCTATATATATATATATATATATATATATATATATATATATATATATGCGAATGTGTTTAATTAAATTCCGATCATTTTAATAAATCCGATCACCGCAATACCCTTTCTCTTTAATCATCATAGAAATTTTCCCGATTATAATTATCGAATATCCATGCAATCATGTCGTTTCGAGGGTTCAAGGTTAAACGGTGCAATCGATTACGTAGGATTTCAGACAGTGTAACGATTGTACTTGAGACGATCGATGGAAGGAACCTAAGTTAAATTTAAACGAAAAAAAAAAAAAAAAAAAAAGAAAAAGAAAAATAAATAGGAATATCGAATGAGAGAGAGAGAGAGAGAGAGAGAGAGAGAGAGAGAGAAAGAGAGAGTGAAAGCACGTGAGGTCGTCCGTAGAATTTCAATCGTCGTCTTTGACGGTACACGACGGTTAACGACTCTGTTACATGCACTCCTCTCGTTAATCTCGAATACTTACAATAATCCCATTGACATTAAACACACGGAACGTATATAACGTATCTTATATCCATCTATTTATATATATATATATATATATATATATATATATATATATATATATGTATATATATATATATATATATGTGTGTGTGTGTGTGTGTGTATGTATGTATGTATGTATGTATGTATGTATATCTGAATACCCGTGGACAGATAAGAGAGAGAGAGAGAGAGAGAGAGAAAACGAAAAAAAAAATCCAAAGAGAAAGATCTTCTAATCCGGATAAATTAATTTCCAAACGTATCTTAATTGAATTACTCTACGCAAAATCGTTCTAGTACAATCAATAATCGATTGCACCGAAGATGTAATTAATTTCACGTAGAAGAAACGATTAATTTCACGTAGGAAGTAATTAATTTCACGTAAAAAAAAAAAATATATATATATATAATCACTTGTCGTTGCGATAATTCCAATTGACAATGGCGAACTGGCGGAGATCGTAAATGAAAAGAGAGAAAAAAAGGAAAGAATAAAGAAAAAATATCGAATGAAGGAGAATGAAATAAATAAATTAATTAATTAATTAATAAATAAATAAATAAATAAATAAAAGGAATAAAAGAACGAGTATGAATTATATAAAACACGAGTGTAAAAATGTATATGTATAATAAATATGTATATATAAATATATATATATCTCATATGATTCTAATCTATATCAACATTCACTTAACTAACTCACTAACTCACACACACAAAAATACACACACACACAAACACACACAGATATTCTTTATAACAATCTATCTATCTATCCATCTATCATTTTCTGTTCTCACGTTTGTACCATTGTTTCGAGGTGTAAGGAAATATCAGACGTTATGAGATGATCCTCCTCGAAATAACACGAGAGAGAGAGAGAAAGAGAGAGAGAGTTAGATAAAAAGAGAAAGAAAAATAGTCTCTCTCTGTGTGTGTGTGTGTGTGTGTGTTCATGAGATAGAAAGAGAGAGAGAAGATTTCTACTCGTGTTCACTCGACACGATGAAATTTCAACCGACCCGGTATATATCCCTTCTCCCCCCCCCCGACCCCAACCCCCCCGACCCCCCAGTTTTACCGGTCGAAAGCCCCCGAAACTCCACCACCCAGTCCCCTCCGACTCACCGTAGCCAACCCTCTCCCACTTTCATCCCCTTCCACTCCTATCTTCTTCACCCCTCGAAACTCGAAAGTTCCGTCGTCGTCCAGATCGATCTCGTCTCATCCTCCACCTCCTCCACCACCTCCTCCTCCTCCTCTTCTTCTACCTTTCACCATCACCCTACGCTCTCCTTCTCCCGTAGGCTCTTCTAAGGAGGGAGGGGGGAGGGGTTATGGTTACCCGTAAAAGTACGTTCTCGTATTTTACGTGCGGTTCGTCCTACCTTCCTCGATGTCCCATGGGATCTCTCTCTCTCTCTCTCTCTCTCTCGCTCTTTATCTCTATCTCTATCTATCTATCTATCTCTCTTTCGTTTGATCTTCCCTTACTTCTCTTCTTTTTTTTTTTTATTTTTATTTTTATTTTTATTTTTTTTTTTTTTTTATATATTGTCTTGCTCATCGGACCAAAACCTACCGCAAAAAGTGAGTGTCGTCGTCCCCTCCCCTCCCCTCCCCTCCCCTCCTCGTCCCTCCCCCCCCCGTTTGTATCGACACGACCCAACGAACGATTGTCACGCTTGCGATATCACGACGACGAAATCTCACGATTTTTTTTTTTCTTTCTCTCTCTCTCTCACTCTCACTCTATATATATATATCTGTCTCTTTCTTTCTTTTCGACAAGTGTATTAATGATATCATCTGTCTCTCTTTCTCTAACCCTCTCTCTCTCTCTCTCTCTCTCTCTCTCTCTTTCTCGAATTTGATCTGTTCTCTCATCCCAATCGAGATGAGAACGGTGGGAAAAGTTAGCGAGCGAAAACTTGAGAATGGAAATTGATCGTCCTGCGAAAGATATACTACGAACGAGACGCGGACGTTCCGCGACCGTGACGCGGACGTTCCGCGTTATAAATCGATCCGAGAAATTATATCGATACGCACGGTATAATTTATTTCATTTATCCGATTTTAATCGTTCGACCGGACGATTATACCTTTCTTATTTTATTTTTTTTTTTGTTGTTGTTGTTGTATTCGTTCATTTATTTTTATTTTTCTTTTCTTTTAACTTTTCCTTCTCCCGTTTCTTCGGTATTTTATTTTCTTTCGATAATTGTTACGCCATCGCGTTAAAAAATTGTCCAACTCGCGAGACGCGAACGAATACGAGTACGAATAAAAAAGAAAAAAAAAAAAAAAAAAAAAAGAAGAGGAAAAGAACAAACAACTCATCGATCACCCTTATAAATTCAATAACGAAAGATAAATAAATGAATAAAAAAGAAATAAAACAACGAAGTAGAGAGAGAGAGAAAAATAAAAACCAAAAACGAAAAAAAAAAAGGAAAAAAGATCGAACGTTGAACGAACGACAGAGGAAACGAAAAATCGGACGAATCTTTTTTTTTTCTTTTTTTTTTTTTTTTTTTTTCAAGAAAGCACGCGAACGAGCAAACAAGTAAACAAGGAAAGCGAGTAATATAAACGTTCACGAAGGAGAGTACATATCGAGAAAAGAAATACAGGCTGGCAGGATGCCTCGCCTAGATCCTGTCTGGGAGTACCGACAAGAAGGCCCTCCGAACCGTGAAATCACTTCCACCCTGAATATAAAGACTGCAAAAAAAAAAAAGAAAAAAAAAGAAAGAAAAAAGAGAAAGGAAAGAAAGAAAGAAAAAAAAAAGAAAGAAAAAAGAAGAAACTAATGTGTCCGCTCGCGTTTCGTTCTCGTTCCGTACCAACGGCACGTTTCAAACGTATATACATTTTTTACGTTACGTACTTTCAAATACACTCCCCTCCCATTAACTCCCCCCACCTACAACGATCATCTAACTTGCCCCTGTCGATCTTCTTCACGTCTTACACGTAGGCCGGAATACGTCAACCAACATAACACCGTCAACTTCGTAACGATAATATGTTGTTATAATTATATCATTCAAAAAAAAAAAAAAAAATTATCATTAAATATAATTATAATATTAATGATGTATGATGATGATGATGATGATGATGGTAACGAAACAGAGAGATTTTTGTTTTTCTTTTTTAATTAATAATCGAAACAACTCGACCCATCTCAATTCCAATCTCTCACGATCTTAACTTCTCAAATAATTCTCCAATTAACACCACGATATTGATAATGATATCGACAATGATAATGATAACGATAAAGAAGAAGAAGAAGAAGAAGAAGAAGAGTGAGAATGATCTAAAAATGTAAATAACCTGTCGCTTATCTCTTCTAACACAACGTCAGACTATCACAACCACTACCCTTTCTCCCTTTCATTAAACTCTCGAATGACTTTTTTATGCAAAATTATCAAAGGCGATGTAAGGGTACAAAACTCGGGGATATTTTTCTTTCGAGAGTATATATCAGATTCGAATTAATTAATTCGAAAGCAAACGGCGTGGAAAACTGCAACATAATTCGCCTGAGTTAGCACCCATACACGATTAAGCCTCAGTATGTACGGTATGTTATGGTATTTAAGTATATATATATATATATATATGTATGTATGTATTTATGTATGTACGTATGTTATGATGATATACTATAATACGGATGTACGATATGTACGGTATTTTATGTTATGGTATGTTATAATACATACGCATGTATGTATGGTATTTTATGTTATGGTATGCCATAATACGTGTATATCTATGGTATAGTACGGTACGTTACGATATGGTATGCATGTATATATATATATATATATATATATATATATATATTTATATATATGTACTATGAAATTAATATTGAATGAAGAGGAGGAGGAGATATACACATTGATCGAAAAGATTAGAAGATAGGATATTATTATATATCGTATGTATTCCTTGATTACATTTTCGTATGGAATTATTCACGTCGATGATAATCTAAGGAAATACGAATTCCATCGTAAATTTTATTATTATTAAAACGCCCTGTAATTCATATACATTATAAGATATGATGATGTGTGATGCAATTAAAAAAAAAATAAATAAATAAATAAAAAATACAGTAAAAGAAATTTAAGGGAAAACAAACGATCGAAGAAAAATATATACGTGAGTTAAATCATCCATCGAATGAGCCAATGGAAACGATACTCGTTTCTTTCTTTCTTTTGTTTTTTTTTTTTTATTCGTTTTAATGAAAATAAATTAAAAAAATAATAATAATAATAATAATAACAATAACAATATTTTAAAGTCACGTACGTATATAGGAAATTTTTAGTAGGGAGGAAGTTCGAACGAAAAAAGAAGGAGAAAAAATGGAAGAAAAATATATCGACGAAAAAAAAAAAAAGAAAAAAAGGAAAAAACAAATATCGAAAACGAATAATCGATTTTTTTTTTTTTTTTTTTTTAAAAACGTCCGGTTAACTTTTTTGATCCAACTGTAGAAACTTTCGTTACATTTTACATACACGTGTGTATACGCACATGTATTGACGTAATATAAATGAAATAAAAAGAGTTGATGGACGGGATGCAAAGGAGGTGCCACTTAAAATTCCATACTTGAAGTGTGCCCTGTGGCCTTTTTTTGGGGTAGGGGGAGGGTGGGGGAGGGGGTTTACTAAGAAAACGGTGAGATACTGTAACGAAAAAAAATGGTCCGCGTAAACACATTTTTGGAGGTCCAAAATACTCGTGAGTGTGTCGTTGGGATGCTGGACCCTCGTTTCGTTACTATCTGTCGAAAGTGCATCCACTTTCAGATAAGAACTAAACGACAACGGGAAAGAAAAGAGAAGATTCAAAGTCAGAAAGAGAAAGAGAGAGAGAGAGAGAGAGAGAGAGAGAGAGAGAGAGAGAGAGAGATAATAAAAGCCTGCCGTTTTAACACTTATCTCTCGACGTACAAGGTGCTTCCGAAAATAAGGTACACACACGTGAAAACATTTAAATTTCTCTCGTTTTCGTTCGCATTTTAACGTAACAACGAACATTAACAACTCACGTCGATATAAAAATAAAAATAAAAATAAAAATAAAAATAAAAATAAAAATAAAAAAATAAAACAGATTTATTTGCCAAAATTTTCGATCGCTCCCTCGATAGCTCGTATTTTCTGTTATTTCAAAATAAAAAAAATTTATATGTATGTATGTATGCATGTATATTTTTTTTACAAAAATAAATAGAGGAAAGTAATCAAAATTTCGATCGATGGTACGCGATTATAGTCATCGATTCTATTTCTATATTAAGAATTAACAAAAAAAAAAAAAATTTACAGATGTTCGTTAATAAAAACGAAAAAAAAAAGAAGAAAAAAACAAGAAAGGAAAACGAAAAAAAATATATATATATTTATATTACACCTTTCCTTCCTATTTTTTTTTACGTATAAAAAAAAGGATATATAAAAAAAGCAAGAAAAAAAGAAACGAAGATGGTAGAAGAGGAAAATTTTTTTTCTTTTTTTTTTTTTTTTTTTTTTTTCAAGAACAAACTTTCGTCATTAAAATATGTCCTTTACCAGGAAAAGCTGCACGCTTTCGTCACATTTTCGTCATACATCGTACATATGTTTTAACATTGCTTCTCGAAAAACGAATGATACACGTATGTTCCCGACGACGACATTTTCAAAAGATCCTCGCCCTCTCCCCTTTTTTTTCCGGAAATAGACTTCCTTTTTAGAATCAAGCTTAGAGAGAAGAGACTCCGTGATACTCTTTCTCTCTCTCTCTCTCTCTCCCCGACGCTTCTAATGCACCCCAAATATTCTCTCTATGGAGAGCCCTCTCTCTCTCTCGTCTCGTCTCGTGCGTGTCTTCTCACCCCGCCCGAGGCGTTCTATAAATAAAAATACCCTCGAAAAATATCTCCCGAGAATAATGTCAACTCAATATTCATCGCTAATAAATAAAGTTTTCCTTTTCATTTTATTTTTCCAAATGTTCAACAAGTCACTCGAAAATATGAAACGTCGATTATTTTTTAACGATCACTTTTCGCTTCGTCTTTTTTTTTTCTATTGTTTTTTCCTTTTTTGATCTTATTTTTTTTTCTTTTAATTCCGATCACTCATCCCTCTTTCGGACGAATTCACTCGGGATTGATAAAAAATGTTTTTTTTTCTTTTTTTTTCTTTTCTTTCTTTTTTTTTTTTTTTTTTTTTTTGATATAAAAACGACGATTATTATTCGTTCGTCGACAACGCGTCTTCTCCTTCAATATAATATCCATCTTCAAATCCTATCCTAATCGATCTTAGTCGCCTAACGAGACCATCATCAAAAAAAAAAAAAAAAAAAATAAAAAAAAAATACACCGATAGGAATCCTCCAATGACTCTCTCTCTCTCTCTCTCTCTCTCTCTCTCTCTCTAACGTGAACTTTCCCCTTTGATTCATTCCTTTGTTTATTTCCCCCGAAAAAACCCACCCCCAAATCTGTCCCTTGGGCGTCTCAACTTTCGCGTGTCCCTCCTACGCGTTCCACCAAAAAAAAAAAAAAAAAAAAAGAAAAAAGAAATAACGAAAAAAAAAAAAACAAAAAACAAAAGAGAGAAACAAAACGAAATAAGCGTATATTAACTCCTTCCTTCCTTCTTATCTTTTTCTTTCCTTTTTTTATTTTTCACTTTTCGTACGAAATTCACATGCAATTTCGAGGATGAATCATGGACGGTTCGGGTCTCTTCCGACCGCACCCCTTCACCCTCTCGCAAGCCCAGAGGCACCCCTCCACCCGATTACCTCCCTCTCGCAGCCATCTTCGTTCCTCATCCATCCCTCCTACCCTCCTACCCTCCCCCCCATCGTAAGTCCGTAAGTCGTCCTGTGTGCCATCGTCGTTCGTTCTCTCGGGAGTCGACATATCCTATAAACGTACGGAACACGGTGGCCGTGCATGCGGCCATTTATAAATAGACGTACGTAGATGGATTAACCCGTCGTAGGGAGGAATGCATGCAGTTCGGGTGCGGAGGAGGAGCCGCTTTAAAAC